>SKCR01003567.1:0-27034 GCA_019454045.1 Zanthoxylum bungeanum
TATTTATAGGCGCTGATGGCGGTTAGGCGTCGCGACACTGAAGCCTTTAGGCGTCGGCGATGCGGGCTAGTGACACGTGGCTCAATACCGGCTTGACACGTGGCAAGGCGGCTACGAATCAGATCCTTATCCGATGACGTGGCAATGTTCATGACGTCAGCGCTTACGTCATCATGATGTGAGGATTGTCGCAACGTCTGATCTTGACACGTGGCATGGGCACATTTAGCAAATTGTTGAGATGTCGACACGTGGCAAGGCGCACATAGCGTAGATGATTGATTGTCGGCTCCCGTAGGATGATTGACACGTGGCAGGCGTACGTTAGCACTCTCTTCTGTGATGGTGACACGTGCAGCGGCGCATTTTAGCAAAGTCAACTTTTAATTGTTGACCCTTGACAATGGCGCATTTTTATCAACTTCGCGCAGGCTGGGCGTCGCGACGCCAAGGCTATGCGGCTGCGCGACGCGCGAAGACAAAAAATTTTCCAGTTGACGCATTTTTTGTCGCGGATTTGCCCCAAATTGCCTCCAGTGCTGTCCAAACTTTATTTATCTGCAAAATAACTACAAACACATCAAAACGTTCATAAATCTCGAGAAACAATACAAAACATTAGGTCAAATGAGTAGGAAATAGTGTATAAATACCACTCATCACACCCCAAACCTAACATTTTGCTATCCTCGAGCAAAACAGAAAATAAAAATAAAACAAAAAATTTAACTAAAGCTCACTTTCGTAGGGATCACGGTTGCATTTAGCGTATGCAACAAGCCTTAAACCCCTAGGTGTCCCTAGTGGACGAGTTGTAGTCTCGTGAGGGTTTTACAGCAATGATACCCAACAAAGTTTACAAATAAAAAGGTAGTAAAACAATGCACACAAAAGCAAAAAGACAAGCGAAAAGAGAATAAAGAAAGTAGTGACTAATCAGGTGAACTTCTACTCCAAGTTACTAGTTGTTTGTTTCTTTCTAAATAATACCGAATAAGTAAATTCTCCGATTATTTTACCATTCTCCATATACACAGCTAACAGAATATTAATCAACTCATTTTTGCCCACAACAGTCATAAGTGCAGTTGATAAGGAGAGTAATATTTTTGTCCTAAAGTTCTATCAGATTTCACCTTTTTTCTTGTAGCAATGGAATAATTTTTTTTGATTTTTCTGATTTTTTCTTTGATTTTTTCTCTATTTTTTATTTATATACAATACCTTCCGTCTATGTAGCGAGCTTTGGGTCGGGGCTCTCCCAAACCAGTTGGCTTTAGGGCACCAGGTGTTAAGACACCCCTACGAACTTAATTACTCAGACTTCAGATATATATATTATTTTTTGCAGGCATCTTCGATCCATGTAACGAGCTTTGGGCCAGTGACTCCCAAACCAGTTGGTTTTAGGGCACTAGGTGTTAAAACACCCTTACAGACTTAATAACTCGGATCTCGGACGTTTTTTTTTTTTTTTTTTTTATTCCATCACTATTTAGAGATGCTTCCTCCAATTAAACTATAGTACGGAATATTACAAACTTTCAATTTTAGCTCATGACTGTATGTTCCATGTAAGTTCATAATACCTGTCACACTGAACATATGAAGATTCATTTTAGTCAGATTTATGGAGAATTCACAAATTAAATAATTTAAAAGGAAATAAACAAAAAATTAACTTGTTTTGAAATAAATGGTTTGAGATACGTATCAGGAGTGAAAACTCCTACTCAGCTACCTCTTCCAATTTCACCCTTTTAGTCAAAACAGAAATACGAAAATGCAAATATTTTGTAATTTTTGAAAATTTTTCAATTTTTTTGTATTTTTCGAAAAATTTTGGACTAAAAATAAAACAACATACAAACTAAAAACAAGGTACTAATCAACTAAATCCCTCCCCCAAACCTAAATGAGACATTGTCCCCAATGTCTTAAATAGTAAAAGGAGAGTTAGAAGGTTGTACCTGGTTAGCTGAATCTACAGGAAATTAAAGGTTAAGATCCAGATTAATTCGACGTCTCTTACCACGATCGTCCTCAGACCAATTTATCTTTGATAGGATAGGGTCAACTTGTGGTTCATAGGCTATGAGTTGGTCTATTAGATCCGGAGCAAGTCTGGCAGTGAAGAGGAGGTCTTTCATAGTTTTGACACGAACCCATTTCTCCGAGCATCATCAAGAAACACACAAAGAAATCATAAAATCCATCAACGTTGAGCAGTCCAATTGGTTTCTGGTGTATGTTCAGGTTCGCCCAAGATAGTACAATAAAAATTTCCTCCAATGTACCCAAACCACCTGGCAAAGCAATAAAAGCATCAGCACGGTTAATCATTTCTACCAACGTTCAGACATACCTGATACGATCAGTTCCTCTCCGTTTGATGATCCAATAAGATTTGCCTCTGCCAAGGGTTTTGGGACGATTCCCAAAACGTGACTGCCTCCCTCTGTACGGCTTTTGAAACGATCCCCATAAGTCCAAGATTTCCTCCGCCATATATAAAATGCATATTCCTTGCGGCTAAGACTCGACCCAATTCCTGTGCTGCTTCTATGTATTGTGGTTTAGTACCCACAGTACTACCACAAAAACACAAATGTTTTCAACTCGTCTTCTTGAAGTGGCTTCCATTTTTTTATGTATTTCTTTCTTGACTCTGGATGACTTCAAAGGTGCAATGATGAGTTGAATTTATAATACCTGAAAGGGTGAGTAAAATAGCACAAGTATCTTCCAAAGGACGATTAGTAGCAAAATAGTAAAATAGATCGTGATAGTCAACAAGATCTGGATCCTGTCGGAGAAAAGTAAACAACAAAACAAATTAAAATTATTAGGAAAAGACAAAGAAATATAATATACAAAAATTTACAGCTTGATTAACGTCTATGCGTCAGGGACAAGCTTCCCATCCAATTTTTTATAAATTGGCAAAGGGTCTTTTTTAGTCAGATTCCAAGACTTAACTGTTGTCTTTCTTTTTGAAATTGTGTATGTAATCTGCGAAATTCTATGTGAACATATCCACTGGGATGCGTCTCAAGAGTCGAAGATATATCATCTAAAGACTCCTTACTCAAGCCATCCCTAATGAATTTAATTTTGTCTTCGCGATTATCAGACACCATTCCTAAGAACGACAACGAGTGTTGCAATTCCAACGTGCACATTTGTAACAAACACCCATTTGCTTAGCTCTTCGTTTCTTTGCATAGGTGCTTCTTCCAAAACCAGGCAAGTGAAATAAAAGATTCAGAAGATCACCTGCCAATCGGACTCGTGCTTCAATTACCCAACGAATGTCATTGGGAACACCATAGATCGTCAGTAACCTCATCCGTTCCAAGCGAGCTTTGTAGACTTTCATCAGAGATTTTTGAGGGAGAGAAGGAAATTGCTTGTGAAGATTTGAGAGAGCTTCGTCCATCTTGAAATGACTTAATCTGCAAAAACTAAACACACAAAATTAAATCACACCAAATCACAATATATACAAAAATTGCATGGGTTGCCTCCCTGCGAGCGCTAAGTTTAAAGTCGTCAGCTAGACATGACTTCTTGAACGTTTATGCTGGATCTGAAAGTGTGACACTTTCTTTTTGTCGCTCAAATGATTCTCCCCAGTAGTGCTTGACACGCTGACTGTTAACTTTGAATGTGTTGTTGGTTTTGGGATCCAGTAACTCAACAGCTCCATATGGTAAAACCTGAGTGATCACAAATGGTCCTGACCACCTAGATTTCAGCTTTCCAGGGAAAAGTTTTAACCTCGAGTTGTACAACAACACCTGCTGCCTTGGTTCCAACTGTCTGTGCACTATTTTTCGGTCATGCCATTTTTTGGTCTTTTCTTTGTATAATTTGGCATTGTCATAAGCCTGTAGGCGAAATTCCTCCAATTCATTGAGTTGGTGAAGTCTTTTTTCTCCTGCAGCTTGTGAGTCAAGATTCAACTTCTTCAGTGCCCAATACGCCTTGTGTTCAAGCTCAACTGGCAGATGGCATGCTTTCCCAAACACCAATTGATATGGAGACATACCAATGGGTGTCTTGTAAGCTGTTCGGTAGGCCCATAATGCATCATCTAGTTTTGTAGACCAGTCCCTCCTTGTTGATCCAACGGTCCTTTCTAGGATTCTTTTGATCTCCCTGTTTGAAACCTCAACCTGTCCATTTGACTGTGGATGGTAAGCAGTGGCAACTTTGTGAGTAACTCCATATTTGGATAGGAGTGCATCGAAGTATTTGTTGCAGAAATGAGAGCCACCATCGCTGATGATTGCTCGAGGTGTTCCAAACCGAGTGAAAATGTTCTTTTTCAGGAATTTGATCACCACTTGGAATCATTGGATGGCAGTGCAATTGCCTCAACCCATTTGGAGACGTAGTCTACAGCAACCAGAATATACAGGTTCCCAAATGATGGAACAAAGGGTCCCATGAAATCAATACCCCATACATCGAATTTTCCACTTCCAGAATTTTTTGCAACGGTCCTTCGTTTCTCCTTGAAATATTCCCTGTTCTCTGGCACCTGTCACATTGAAAAGCAAAAAGATAAGCATCTTTAAAAAGTGTGGGCCAGAACAAACCTGATTGAAGGACTTTGGCTGCAGTTTTGTTTCCACTGAAGTGTCCGCCGTATGGTGATGAATGACAGTGTTGCAAAACACTGTTGACTTCCTCCTGTGGAACACACCGTCTCAGTAATTGATCAGCACAGCGTTTAAACAGGTACGGTTCATCCCAGACATAGTGCTTGACTTCTTTGAAAAACTTCTTCCGTTGCTGAGTTGTCCATTCCAACGGCCATTTTCCTGTTACAATATAATTAACATAGTCAGCATACCAAGGGACTTCCTGTTTTTTTATGGAAAACAGTTGTTCATCTGGAAAAGTTTCTTTGATTGTCAGTTCTTTGTCAGCTGTTTCTCCATTTTCTAGCCTCGATAAGTGATCTGCCACCTGGTTTTCTGTTCCTTTCCTGTCTCGAATCTCCACGTCGAATTCTTGCAAAAGAAGTATCCAACGGATCAATCTGGGTTTGGCATCTTTCTTTGTGATCAGGTATTTGATGGCTGAATGATCTGTGTAAACCACCACTTTGGGACCCAGCAGATAGGAACGGAATTTGTCAAAAGCGTACACAACTGCTAGCAACTCCTTTTCAGTGGTTGTGTAGTTGAGTTGAGCTTCATTCAGAGTTCTGCTGGAGTAGTAAATGGTGTGGAAAATCTTTGCTTTGCGTTGTCCCAAAACTGCACCTACAGCAAAATCACTAGCATCACACATTACCTCAAATGGAAGGGTCCAATCTGGTGCTACAATGATGGGGGCAGAAATCAGCTTCTGTTTTAAGATCTCGAAAGCTTCCTGGCATTCTTTGGTGAAGTTGAAAGGCACATCCTTTTCCAGAAGATTGCAAAGAGGTTTGGCAATCTTGGAAAAGTCTTTGATAAATCTCCTGTAAAAACCTGCATGTCCAAGAAACTCCGAATCCCTTTTACAGATGTTGGTGGAGGTAGTTTCTCAATTGTCTCTATCTTTGCTTTGTCTACCTCGATTCCCTTTTGTGAAATCCGGTGTCCAAGAACATACCTTTCATGTACCATAAAATGGCATTTCTCCCAATTGAGTACCAGGTTTGTATCTTCGCACCTTTGTAATACCTGTTCCAAATTTTTCAAACAATGGTCAAAAGAATCTCCAAACACAGAAAAATCATCCATAAAAACCTCCATACTCTGCTCCAGCATATCTGAGAAGATGGCCATCATGCAACGCTGAAAAGTGGCAGGGGCATTACATAATCCAAATGGCATCCTGCGAAAAGCAAAAGTACCATAGGGACATGTAAAAGTAGTTTTCTCCTGGTCTTCTGGTGCAATGGCAATCTGATTGTAACCTGAATATCCATCAAGAAACAATAGAATTCATGTCCTGCAGTCTATCTAACATCTGGTCAATGGTCCAATGAAAATGGCTCTCCTTTCTCGTGCTTTGTTGTTCAGCTTCCTGTAATCCATACATACTCTCATCCAGTCACCGTTCTTGTTGGAATCAGTTCGTTCTTTTCATTGGTGACAACAGTAATTCCTCCCTTCTTTGGTACACACTGCATAGGACTTACCCAAGTGCTGTCTGAGATGGGGTAAATGATGCCAGCATCCAACCATTTGATGATTTCTTTCTTCACGACTTCCTTCATGATTGGATTGAGTCTCCGTTGATGCTCCACTGTTGGTTTGTATTCATCATTCATCAGAATCTTGTGCATGCAGAATGATGGACTAATGCCTCGAATGTCAGCTATAGTCCAGCCAATGGCTCTTTTGTGTTCTCGTAACACTCTCAGTAGTTTTTCTTCCTGCTCCAATGTTAGTGACGAAGAAATAATAACTGGTAATTCAGAAGAATTTCCAAGAAATGCATACCTGAGATGGCTCGGAAGTAACTTTAGTTCCAGCTGCGGTGGTTCTTCAATCGAAGGTTTGATTCGATCTTTCTTTGGCAGTTCCAAGCTTTCAACTGGTGGTGTTACTTTGAATCGGAATGGTTTGTCAAGGTAGTTGATACATTGCAAGATTTCAGCATCTAGCTCGCTGTCAGTCATGTTGGTGATGCAAGCTTCAAGTGTATCTGTGGGATTTGACTCAGTATTCTGAACAATTTTATCAACAACATCAATTCTGAAGCATTCTCTTCTTCCTTTCCATTTCTCGCTTGAAATTTCATGGCTTGGAAAACATTAAAGGTCACTTCTTGGTCCTGCACTTTCATGGTTAGTTTCTCCTTTTTGCACATCAATTACAGTTTTCCTGTAGCCAAAAATGGTCTCCCAATGATAGGTACTTCTTTGTCTTCTTCCATGTCAAGGATGATGAAGTCAGCTGGAAGGATGAGTTTGTCAACTTAACCAGCACATTTTCCACGACTCCTCTCGGAAATGCGAGTGTTCGATCAGCAAGTTGCAAAGATACTGAGGTAGGCATTGCTTCTCCAATTTGCAGTTTCCTGTAAATAGAAAAAGGCATTAAATTAACACTGGCACCTAAATCACATAAAGCCTTACCAATGTAATGTTCTCCAATGGTGCAAGGAACTGTGAAACTGCCAGGATCTTTCAACTTCGGGGAAGTTTTCTCTGAATGATGGCGCTGCATTCCTTCTGTCAAAGCTACTGTTTCATAGTCTCCCAATCTCCGTTTCGTGAAAGAATGTCTTTCATGAATTTGACATAACTGGGCATTTGTTCCAAGGCTTCTGCAAATGGTATGTTATGTGCAGCTTTTTGAAAATCTCCAAGAAACGAGCAAACTGTTTGTCCAGTTTGTTTTTCTGAAGACGCTGAGGAAAAGGTGGAGGTGGAGTGATCTGTTCTGGTACTTTTTCCTTTGCTTCTTTTTCTTTCTCCATCCTCTGTTTCTCGGTTCTTTGGAACTTCTTCTTGAGATATCTGGACTCCAACATCTTTGTTGATCTCAGTACCGCTTTTAAGGTAATGGCTTGACATTGCTCCTTCCCTCGTTCCTTGGATTTGGTTCTGTGTTGCTGGGAAGATTGCCTGGCGGTCTGTAACTCTGAGCATTGGCCAGTTGTCCGATTTGATTCTCCAGTGCTTTGATGGAAGCTGATTGGCTCTGAATCATGGCTTCATATCTCTTAATTGAGCTAGCATGTCTGCCATCACTGGTTCATTTGTTGCTCCTGGCCTTTACTCTGTTGCTGGAATCCAGGTGGTGGATAGTTCTTCTGTCCTGAATTGTTGCTCCAAGAAAAATTAGGATGATTCCTCCACCCTGGGTTGTAGGTGTTGGAATATGGATTGTTCCCCTGTCTGTTGAAATTGTTGACATAATTCACCGTTTCTTCAAATTGGTGTGGTTCTGGTGCTCCTCCATATGGTGAACTTGTGGATCCAGTGGTGCTTTGAGTGTGAGAGTCTCCATAAATTTACATATATGGTGTCCAGCTTGGTGTTGACTGCTGTATTGGCTCCAACTTCATATATTCCTGCAATTCTTTGAATCAGACTTCTTTCTGTTGGCCACAAGGAGTTGTTGTTGGCCATTTCTTCAATTAGGTCCCAAGCTTGATCTTCTCCTTTTGCCATTAAAGCTCCTCCAGCAGCAGCATCGATTGTGGTTCTCATCAGTCCAGAAAGTCCATTGTAGAAAGTCTGGACTTGAAGCCATTTTGGAATCTCATGGTGAGGACATTTCCGGAGCAAATCTTTGTATCTCTCCCAAGCTTCGTACAGAGATTCTGAATCTTGCTGCACAAAGGATGTGATGTCATTTCTCAACTTTGCAGTTCTGGCTGGTGGAAAGTATTTTGCAAGGAATTTTGTAGCAAGAGTGTTCCAGGTTGTGATTGATCCTGCTGGTAGTGAATGTAGCCATGCTTTTGCTCTGTCTTTCAGGGAATATGGGAAAACTCTCAACCTCATAGCTTCTTCAGCTCCTCGGTTGTAATTGAACGTACCGCAGACTTCCAGGAAGTTGCTGATGTGGGCATTAGGATCGTCAATTGCATTTCCCCCAAACTGAACTGTTTGCTGAATCATCTGAATGCAAGTTTTGATGTCACCTGCATTTGCTGGTAAATGAGGAAGTACAATACACGAAATGAGGCCATCTACCACCGGAATGGTTCTGTCTCGAATGGGAATTGGTGGTGCAACCTCCAAAGGTTCAGGTTCCATGTTGACTAAAGCTTCTTGGCCTTCTCGCCTTTCCCTTCTCAACTGTCTGATAGTTCTTTCAATTTCTGGGTCAAGCGGTTGGAATTCAAAGCTTCTGGTTCGTCTCATGAAGTTTCTTGAGAACCTGAAATACAAGAAAACAAAAACAATAAGTAAAAAGAATTAGATACAAGTAAAAGTATCTAACCCTTAAACTAATAATAAAAGATAACTAAGTCCCCGGCAACGGCGCCAAAAACTTGACCGGCGTAAACACACACGTATAACGCAAGCGTACGTATCGTTCAAGTAGTATAAAAAGTATCGATCCCACGAGGACTTAAAACCTTTTTGTTATCAATTTATTGGGCCAAATGATTACCAGTATCTAACAAGTTGTTTGATTGATTTGGAATGGTGACGATTCTAAATTTAAAGACAAATAACTAAAATTGCTTAAAAGTAGATTTTAAGGAATTCAATATTAAAAACTATCCAGGGTTGTGATTTATTTCAATATTATTAAAGATGAAGTAGTTATCTTATAGTTGGGTAAAATATCAATTTATTAACCTGGAACACTAACTTA
Source organism: Zanthoxylum bungeanum (assembly GCA_019454045.1). Taxonomy (NCBI): domain Eukaryota; kingdom Viridiplantae; phylum Streptophyta; class Magnoliopsida; order Sapindales; family Rutaceae; genus Zanthoxylum; species Zanthoxylum bungeanum. The sequence continues at coordinate 9,285 of SKCR01003567.1, forward strand.
TGTAAAGGCCTCTTCCGATGGTCAATTACAATATAGTATAATCCAATTGAACCATTTCCTATGTCAACCAAATTACCTAGATTCATTAAGTCTAAGTTCCAATTATGGCTACCCCCCCCCGCCCTACAGGTATATTCCTATCCTGTAAGGAAATCTATTAAAAGGTTATCTATCCTCAAGGAAGATCGTGGGCTATTGAGTCTAAGGTCTTAAACTTAAAATCCCTATGTCTAGTTCATTTTAAGTTTACCTAATCAATTTAATTAATGGCCAGTTAATTAAAGAGCTTTAAGATTAAGACTCAATAAATAAATCTTTAATTTACCCAAACTATAATCTAACCCTTATAAACCAGTTTAATTGAAATCATCACAACCCTAGATAACTAACTTAGCTACGACACATATTAGGGCTAAAAACTTAAAAGACTTAAAATAAAATTGCATAAAGTAAATGCAGTAAAATAAATGCTGAAAATGAATTAATAAAATTGCTAAGGTAAAAAGGAATTACTTCTACTATATACTTAGATTTCTCCCCTCATAATAATATAAGCTTTGCAAAACATTTTCATCCAGCCATATAGGCGGTATTTTGATTTAATTAGTTTAAAAACAACCAGCCATAAAGGCGGAATCAAAATAACCAGCCATATAGGCGGAATGAAATAAACCAGCCATAAAGGCGGAACTTAAAATAAACCAGCCATAAAGGCGGAATTTAAAATAAACCAGCCATAAAGGCGGAATTTAAAATAAACCAGCCATAAGGCGGAATATGAATTTTATTACCCACCGACCAATCTGGCGGTATCCTGATTAAGTCAATTTAAAACTTGAATATATTATAATTATGGGAGAATAATCTAAGAAGTAATAGTAAAAGAATTACCTTTTACCTTAACAGAGGGAAGTTACCTCCTCATAATGAGTAGTAAAAACTGTAAAATAAAGAAAGTAAATTATTATTATTACAGAACTTAGTTAAAAATTACAAAACTAAATAAAAAGAACTTAGAGAGAGAGAAACTCCCTAATTACATAGGATTTGGGAGAGGAAATGGTACAACAAAAACTGAACCATCGCGCTCTATTTATAGGCGCGGATGGTGGTTAGGCGTCGCGACGCTGAAGCCTTTAGCGTCGCGACGCGGGCTACAGTGCAACGTGGCTCAATAACGGCTTGACACGTGGCAAGGCGGCTAAGAGATCAGATCCTTATCCGATGACGTGGCACTGTTCATGATCAGCGCTTACGTCATCATGATGTGAGATTGTCGGCAACGTCTGATCTTGACACGTGGCATGGGCGCATTTTAGCAAATTGTTGAGATGTCGACACGTGGCAAGGCGCACAATAGCGTAGATGATGATTGTCGGCGCCGTAGGATGATGACACGTGGCAGGCGTACGTTAGCACGTCTTCTGTGATGGTGACACGTGGCTGCGGCGCATTTTTGCAAAGTCAACTTTTCAGATTGTTGACCCATTGACAATGGCGCATTTTAGCAACTTCGGCGCAGGCTGGGCGTCGCGACGCCAAGGCTATGCGCGGCGCGACGCGCAGAAGACAAAATAATTCTAGTTGACGCATTTTTGTCCGGATTTGCCCCCAATTGCCTCCAGTGCGGTCCAAACTTTATTTATCTGTAAAATAACTACAAAACACATCAAAACGTTCATAAATCTCGAGAACAATACAAAACATTAGGTCAAATGAGTAGGAAATAGTGGTATAAATACCACTCATCAATTGCCGCCTTCATGGCCGACTTTTCTCTATCTTCTTCGATCAGGTCGAGATGACTTCTGATGAGTTCTTCATTCTGTTCGTCCTTGAAATGCCGGACCCTGTGGGTAGTCAATCCGATCTCTACTGGAATAACTTTTTCGCATCCGTATGCTAAGGAAAACAGAGTTTCCCATGTGGAATCCTTACAGGTCGTCCGGTGCGCCCACAACACTTCCGGTAACTCCTCGACCCGTAAGCTCTTGCAGGCTCCGAGTCGGGCTTTAAGATTGGCTTTAATGGTCTTGTTTGTCGTCTCCACCTGCTCGTTAGACTTTGGATGGGCAGGTGATGCGAATCTTAAGATGATCTGGGGGTCTTCACAGAGCTTCTTGAAGCCTTTGCTATCGAACTGTTTTCCGTTATCGGTGATGACAGCCCGAGGAATTCCAAACCTGCAGCTAATATTTTTCTTCAAGAACTCCGTAGCTTTCTTCTCTGTGATCTTGGATAGGGGTTCGGCTTCCACCCATTTGGTGAAATAATCTATGGCCACAATGGTGTACTTCGTTTGCCCTCGCCCCCTTGGCATCGGTCCGATGATATCCAGCCCCCACTGGGCGAACATCCAAGGGCTGGATAGGGTAGTCAACTATTCTGCGGGCTGGTGATGAATATCGGCATTCTTCTGACATCCTTAACATTTCCGTGCCACCCTCATACCGTCCTGATGCATGGTTGGTCAGTAGAACCCTTGCCTTAAAGCTTTTAAAGGCAATTGATTGTCCTCCGGCGTGACTCCCACAGACTCCTGCATGAATTTCCATGAGCACATAGTCAGCCTCATCTTCTGCTAAACATCTCAGAATGGGTACCGTATAGCCCCTTCGGTATAGCACCCATTCGATCAGGGAAAACTTGGTGCGTTTAAATTTCAATTTTCTGGCTTCATTCTTATCTTCAGGTGTCTCTCCGGTCTTCAAATATCTCATGATTGGTTGCATCCATGAAGATTTGCTTTCTATATCCAATACTTCTACCTCGAGCTCTCCCACGTTTTTTTCTCGGAGGCAGATTAGAGGGACTATTTGTTGGGGTTGGTGCTCAGAGCGCCAATTCCCGATTGTATTCTTTTGAATACTTCTGTAAAACATTATTATTATGAATAATATATGCAGTTTCTATAATATATTGTATCTTTTTATATGGTAAATACGTAATGACCTTAGAATGATTAGTCATGGTACTGTTGCAAAAGCGTCGCAACTGACATTGAGTAGTATCATGACGTTGTCATTCTCAGACAGTTCCTGGTCAAGGTTTACAATACTTGGTCAGTATAGTAAACTCGTTGAGACTGGTACATGTCGTATACTGGAATATATGATTCCAATGGTTTCTCAATGAACCATTAGTCTTGGAGACTAGTATAGACGTGTGGGTGTTTATAGCGGATAAACATTGAACGACTCACCAAAGATTCTTAATGGATGGTACACCAACGTCAATAAGAATCTTCTCGGGTTGAGTAGCACTTGTGATTCTTAGACTTGAGATGCCATTGTGGGCACATGAGACATCTTCTACACTTAGATGGCAGTCACGTCACCGATCTTGATGTATTTGATACATGTTATGTGGTCCGTCTTGTCAATACGGTTTATGAATAATTCTCTGTGACTACATCCGAGACCGTGCCTCTGCTGTGAGGGTGTAGCCGATAGAGATTTATTTATACCGGATGTATATCAGATACTAGATAAATTCAAGCGAAAGCGGAATTCTGAACGTGCCCTAGCTGTCAGGATTACGTAAGTAACTTGAGTTTATCATTGACGAGTTTAACCTTGGAACGTCTCCTTGTGGGCCTGCCTTCGCAGCGACAACGAGAAACGACCAAGACCGAAAACCCATGAGTCACTATTGAGTGATTGACAAATGAGTTGTCTACCTGATGAATATACGTAGGCGAGACCGTGCCTCTGCTGTGAGCTGAAATATATTCACGGGATCCACTTTTCACTATTAGTATTTAATTTAAATATTAAATCTTTGTATTCTGTTTGGGGACTACAGTATTGCATGATTTAGTGGGATGGGCATTTTTAGATTAAAAATCCATGATCTAGTTTATGCTTTTGATATTATATGAAACTGCTTAATTTCTGATAACCGTTTTTCGTGATCTATATGATAGATTGGCGATGGCGGCACAATCCACAAATCAGTTTGTGCGTATGCTTGATGCGAACAAACTGAAATGCGCTGAGAACTTTGCTGACTGGGAATTGGATTTGAGGATTGTCCTCGATTCCGAAAAGCTGGGATATGTTCTTGAGGGTCCGTTGCCCCTTGTTGTGGGTGCGGATGCTTCGGAGAGGAACGCCAAGTTTTTGAAACTTGGAAGGATGATGATTTAAGGGTTAAATCATACATCCCTAGTTCACTGTCTCCGAAACTCAAGAAACAATACTATGGTATGCTAGATTCCTATAGTATGATGAAGCAATTGAGACAATCGTTTGAGAACCAAGAACATGTGATTGTTCACAAAGTCGCAATGGAACTGTTCCATGCGCGTCTGGATGAGGGGCAAGATGTTAGCCCACATGTTCTTCAGATGATCGATTTGATCGATCAGTTGAGGCAACATAATCTCATCTTGAATGACATTCTCGGTAGAAGTGTCATTCTTGGTTCGCTTCCAGCTTCATATCGCCAGTTCGTGATGTACTTCAACATGAATGGGACTGTTTGTACCTACCAGGAGCTACATAGGATGTTGCTCACGGCAGAAAAGGACCTTAAGAATGGAGTACCTACTCGCCCTCCTAGAACTACTTCTCTTTCTGCTTCTTCCCAAGGATGGTCCAAGGGAAAGAAGAAGAAAGGAAATAAGAAGAAGGTTTTTGGTCCTTAACAACAGGCAAAGATAGCTAAGCCCAAGAGGGCTTCTGAAGACAAATGCCACCACTGCGGAAAAGTCGGGCATTGGAAAAGGAACTGTCCTGATTACATCGCCCAGTTGAGGAGAGATAGAGCATATGTATCAGGTACATTTATTTTTCCAGTTATTGATTTATCTTTGGCTTGTGAAGCCGTTACATCCAACTGGATTTTAGATTTTGCTTGTCCCATTCACATTTGCAATTCGTTGCAGGTGCTGAAGGAAAGTAGGAGGCTGAAGCCCGGGGAGATGCAGTTGCGGTTCGGGAGTGGAGACTCTTTGGATGCAGTTGCAGTGGGAGTATGCGAGATCTCATTGCCGAATGGGAAACTTTTGTTAATGAATGCCATTTTGTACCTGGATGTGTAGCTAATATTATATCACTTTTTGTATTGGATACAGAAGGCTTTTGTATTAATATTAAGAATAGTCTTTATATTTATATGATAGAAATAATATTCAGATCCTTTGTTGTCCAAACCAGCATGGTCATTATACATTGCAACTTCAAAATATATATTAAATACTGGAGTTAATAAACGTAGTTTACCTGTAATTAATAATACTGAACTTTGTCATATGAGGCTTGGTCACATTGGCGTTAAACGCCTTACCCAATTGGTTAGGAATGGTTTGATACCAGATCTTACCATTGAATCCTATCCAACTTGTGAATCCTGTATTCAGGGTAAGATGACCAAAGCCCCATTTTCTGGTGTTGGACACCGCGCCACTAACTTATTGGAACTCGTACATTCTGATGTATGTGGTCCACTAAGTCAAACTGCTCAAAGTGGTTATTCATACTTCGTTACCTTTACCGATGATCTGTCACGGTACGGTTATGTCTATTTGATGCGACATAAATCGGAAACCTTTGAAAAGTTCAAAGAGTTCCGAAATGAAGTAGAAAAACAATCTGGTAAATATATTAAATGCCTTCGATCTGATCGAGGCGGCGAATATATGAGTGGTGAGTTCATGGCTTATATGAAGGAGAATGGGATTCTCGCTCAATATACTCCTCCAGGTACTCCACAACACAATGAAGTGTCTGAGAGGAGAAATCGGACTTTATTGGATATGGTCCGATCAATGTTGAGTTTCATAGATTTGCCCTATTACTTATGGGGCTACTCTCTATTAACAGCCGCACATCTTTTGAACAAGATTCCTTCAAAAGTTGTTCCTACGACTCCGTATCAGACATGGTTCGGTAGGAACCAAATCTTAATTATATTAAGGTTTGGGGTTGTCCTGCCTATGTCAGGTGTGACTCAGCAAGATAAGCTTTCACCTCGAGGGAAAAAGTTTAGGTTTGTTGGATATCCTTCGAATACAAGGGGATATCTATTCTATGATACCGAGCATCAAAATGTGTTCGTAGCTCGCTTCGCAAAATTTTAGAAGTAGAATTTTGTCAAAAGGTGGTAATCATAGACAGGTTGAGCTTGATGAAGTCCAACCAGAAAACAACGAACCAATGGAGGAACCTGAAGTTCAAGTAGATGAAGGACCTTCAACACACACACTCCGTAGGTCGGAAAGGTATCTATCTAGACCTCCTGAACGCTTGTATTTGATACAAGAAAAGAGTCTGGATGTTCTCTTAGTTGAAGAGACAGATCCTTTCACCTATAGAGAATCGATATTGGACATCGACTCCGTGAAATGGCAAAGTGCCATGAAATCCGAGATAGACTCAATGCATGAGAATCAAGTTTGGGACTTGGTTCCGCTTCCCGAAAGAATTGTTCCTATCGGTTGTAAATGGGTTTTACAGAGGAAATGTGGGCCTGACGGTAAGGTTGAAACTTACAAGGCCCGACTAGTAGCAAAAGGTTACACGCAGCGACCTGGCATCGACTACGATGAAACTTTTTCGCCGGTAGCAATGCTTAAGTCTATTCGGATTTTGCTTTCTATAGCTGCGTATCATGACTACGAGATTTGGCAAAGGATGTCAAACGGCTTTTCTAAATGGATTTCTTGATGAAAAATCTATATGAAACAGCCGGAAGGTTTTGCGTCCAGCGAAAACTCGGGCATGGTATGTAAGCTTAAGAAGTCCATTTATGGACTTAAACAAGCTTTACGAAGTTGGAATCTTCGATTCGACAAGATTATTAGATCGTCTGGTTTTCTCAAGAATTCGAAAGAATCATGTGTGTATCAGAAGGCCAGTGGGAGCATGGTCGTATTTTTAGTCCTATATGTTGATGACATCCTAATCATTGGGAATGATTTAGGTATGTTACAAAGCGTCAAAGCATACCTCTGTAAGAATTTCTCCATGAAGGACCTGGGAGAAGCTTCTTATGTTTTAGGGATAAAACTCTATAGAGATAGACAAAAGAGGCTGATTGGGTTATCCCAATCAACGTACATAGATAAGATCTTGGAACGGTATTTTTGGTAACTGTAAGACAGCAAACATACCGTTCAGACATGGGATTCATCTTTCTAAGAAGATGTGTCCACAAACAGAAGATGAGAAGGTTAGAATGTCTAACCAACCTTATGCTTCGTGTTTGGGTAGCATAATGTATGTCATGTTATGTACGAGGCCTGATATCAGTTTCGCTGTTAGCGTAACTAGTAGATATCAGTCCAATCCGGGTAATGACCATTGGATGGCCATTAAACATATCCTAAAGTATCTTAAAGGTACTAAGGATAAGTTAATAATTTATGGAGGAAACGAACTGCAAGTTAACGGTATACGGATTCCGATTTCCAATCGGATCCCGATGATAGAAAGTCTACATCTGGATTCGTATTTACCCTTAACGGAGGTGTAGTTTGTTGGAAAGGTTCCAAACAGGGATCGACAGCTGATTCCACCACTGATGCGGAATATATTGTAGCTTCTAAAGCTGTAAAAGAGGCTGTGTGGATAAAGAACTTTATCACAGAATTGGGAGTTGTCCCAAGTATTGAGAATGCGATTTCGTTATACTGTGATAATACTGGAGCCATTGCGCAAACAAAGGAACCGAGGGCGCATCAGAAGTCGAAGCATGTGGAACGCAAGTACCACATCATTCGAGAGATTGTGTCACGAGGGGATATTGTCGTGTGCAAGGTACCGAGTGAAGATAATATAGCAAACCCACTGACGAAGGCCATACCTCCGAAGCTGTTTGATAAACACGTGGAGTCGATGGGTATTAGATACAATCGTTATTGGCACTAGAGCAAGTGGGAGATATTTTTGGGGTTGGTGCTCAGAGCGCCAATTCCCGGTTGTATTTCTTTTGAATACTTCTGTAAAATATTATTATTATGAATAATATATACAGTTTCTATAATATAATGTATCTTTTTATATGGTAAAAACGTAATGACCTTAGAATGGTTAGTCATGGTACTGTTGCAAAAACGCCGCAACTGACATGAGTAGTATCATGACGTTGTCATTCTCAGACAGTTCCTGGTCAAGGTTTACACTACTTGGTCAGTATAGTAAACTTGTTGAGACTGGTACATGTCGTATACTGGAATATATGATTCCAATGGTTTCTCAATGAACCATTAGTCTTGGAGACTAGTATAGACGTGTGGGTGTTTATAGCGGATAAACACTTAACGACTCACCGAAGATTCTTAAAGGATGGTACACCAACGTCAATAAGAATCTTCTCGGGTTGAGTAGCACTTGTGATTCTTAGACTTGAGATGCCATTGTGGGCACATGAGACATCTTCTACACTTAGATGGCAGTCACGTCACCGATCTATTTAGATCAGACCTCCGTCTGTTTGTTGGGTGTAGATAGATCCTCAGGGTGTCCTATGTGTATCAAGATAGGATCCGTCAGTTCTGTGTACCAGAGCATAGATAGTCCATATGATTAGCAATCAGATAAAACCATGGGCCCGTGGTAAAGTTTAGAAGCTAGTTCTAAACATTCTTTTAGAGATTGCTAATAGAATAGTCGACTGGATAATCCCCATAGAGATTTGACGTTTACATCTATATCTCTGGGATTTATCCGGATACCTGTGACGGAGGAATTATACATTTGCCATGACCTCGACCTGTATGATTCAGCGAGATTATCTGTGATCGTCATAATTTATGAGTGGATAAATTATGGACACGAAATTTGATTTCGTGACGGATATACCTGAATCTAGAGAGTCTCAATAATGAAATATACTCGTAGAGCACTAGAGCAACATTATTAATAATATTGATTATTTATAAAGTCGTTTAAAGGTTAAACGCAAGATATGTGCTAAAGGGACCCGATAGTCATTTACCTAATTATTGTGTATTTACATTTAATATTTGATTAATTTAAATACACATTGATTAATAGTCAAATTGAGATATTGGACTTATATCCTATATGAATATATGTTTTTGATATTTAATGTAAATATTATACATATATTTAATATATTTGTATTTGATTAATTAATTAATTATTTAATTGTTAAATGATTAAATTAATTAAAATATAAATATCTTAACTTAGGATATTTGATTTAAATGGCTTAGTTGCCTTTGTTGACCAAGTTTTAAATATCTAATAAAGTATTTTTTTAGATATTTAATCAAGTTGATCAAATTAAAGGTGAAATGAAATTGAAATTATTTTTCTTGTATTTGGCTTGGCCAAATTCGGCCAAGGCTAAAAGTGAAGCAAGTATTTATAGTTTTCATTTCATTTTCATTTGATAACCTAATACACTTTACAAAGAACTCCATTAAAGAAACAAGAGAAGCAAGTGAGGAAGAAAAGAAGAAACTAAAGAAAAAGCTTGGATTTAGTAAGTTTTTCCAACTTACTATTAGATAAGAAAATGTTCCTTATGATCTAGGCAACATCTTGTGATGTTCTTAAGTTATTCTTTTCTTTATTGTTTGTGTTTTTGATGATGGAAGTTTTGTTGGAAGTGTTGAGCATGTGTGAAGAATGAAGCTTGTGACTATTGTAGTTGTAAGCATTCTTTTATGGTTTTGGAAACCTTGTTGCTAATCTAGAGTTGTTGACCCACTCTTAAATGACCTAGATTTGATCTTAAGTTGTTTCATTGTGTTGAGACTTGGATTGGATGGAAGAATGATGATTGAAGTAATTGATTTAACCAATTTGGTCTAATTTGTCCAATTTGAAGAAATTGAAAAAATAGGGTTCATGACTAATTCCAAATTTGGGGCTTTTCATTTATGTTGTGTATTTGGATGTGTATATGATGCATATAAAGTTTCATGTTGATTGGATTACATCTTGATGTGTTTTGATGCATGAAATGACAAAATGCACAAACCCCCCCTTTAGGTGCATTCGGCCAAATGAAAGAAATTTGGGGATTTGGTTGCTTTTAGTGTTTTGATGTTTTGAACATGCTGAGTTCATCTTAAAAATGATTTAGAATCATTCAAAATTGATTTGATCAATTTCGGATTAAAATTGACTAAATACCAAGTGTAAGGGCAATTCGGTAAATTCACATAAATATGATTTATTTGAATTTTATTTCTTAATTTGATTATCGGATAATTAAATAAATATGTTTATTTAATTAATCCGAGAAAAAGTTTTGAAATCGGAAAAACATGATTTTCCACTGCTTCCACTGCGTTACCGGATTTAGCCCCTAAAAACCCCTACACTATTCTGGGATTTTACGCCCTTATCAAAGATGTGAGCCGTGACAAAGAGTCTGTCTCACAGTTGTTTTCCCGACCGACTTGCTCAAAATGCACGTTCCCCATTTTTCCCACCAACTTTTTTACCTCAGCCAAATAGGCTATCATATTCGGCTCTCTGGCTTGGAATTCTCCCTTCAACTATTGAACAGCCAACTGGGAGTCGCTTCTTATGACTACGTCGTGGACGCCCATCAGCGTGCATAACCTTAAACTGGCTAAAATTGCCTCGTACTCTGCCTCATTGTTTGTGGTCTCGAAGGCGAATCTCAAGGCGAACAGTACTTCTTCATCTTTATCATTTTTCAATACAATTTCGGCCCCATTACCTTGTGAACTGGCAGATTCGTCTACCGACATCTCCCATTTTTCATCCCCGACGGTCAAAATTTGGGGTTCTGTGAATTCAGCAACAAAGTCTGCCAGAGCCTGCCCTTTTACCGCTGCCCTTGGGAGGTAAGAAATGTCGTGTTCACTCAACTCTACCGACCATTTCATTAACCTGCCCGAGACCTCCGGCTTCTGCAGAATCTGCCTCAAATGATAATCGGTATAAACCCCAATAGGATGGGCCTGGAAGTAAGGTCTTAACTTCCGGGCCGCCGTGATTAACGACAAGGCGACCAGCTCATGTGCTGGATATCTGGTCTCAGCATCTAATAAAGCTTTACTAACATAATACACTGGCCTCTGAACTTTATCGGCCTCTTGCACTAATATTGAACTTACTGCATGCTCCGAAACAGCTAAATATAAGTATAAGGTCTCACCTGGGGACGGCTTTGCTAGAAATGGGGGCTGCGTCAGGTATTGTTTTACCTGCAGGAAGGCCTCCTCGCATTCTGGCGTCCAGTTGACTTCATTTTTTGCCTTCTTGACGACTTTGAAGAAGGGGTGGCATTTTTCGGTTGTCCGGGAAATAAATTGATTGAGCGCGGCCACCCTACCAGTCAGGTTTTGCACTTCTTTTATCGTCCTGTGAGATTTTAAGTCCAGAACGACTTGGATTTTCTGTGGATTTGCTTCTATGCCTCGGGAGCTCACCATATAGCCCATAAAATTTCCTGAGGCCACTCCGAAAGCACACTTCTCGGGGTTGAGCTTTAAATTATGCTTCCTTAGCAATTCAAAAGTTTTCTTCAGATCGGCCACGTGACAACCTAGCTCTTTAGACATTGTTATTGTAGACAACAGGACCTGGGCGACGCTGTTCTAGGCTCGCGGCCTAGTTGGGAGTACGAAATAACATGGAGTCGCCACCCGGTGTGAACCGGGACAAAGATTTAAGGCCGCACTCACCCCTCGCAAGGGAAGACCTCAAACCGTTGGGTTCGGAATGGTCCCTTACTTATGCCACTTGTAATAAAATGATTTGTGCAATATTCTAAGCAAGCCTAAACAACATATTTCCAAGGATAATTTACTCTTAAGTTCGCATGCATAAAATAAAGCATTATAACGACAATATCATACAATAATCACATGGCATACCTCAATTATATAATGCGGAAAATAAAGAACAAACTAAACATAATGCGAATTCCCAACGCAAAATAAATGACTAATCATGCTTGAATACCATCTCATGAACACATCAAATAAATAACATGCGGAATTCAAGTAACGAATGACAAACAAATCAAAACATCATAAAACAAAATATGCGTCGTTTACTCAAGTGGTACGTGGAGTTGTATCCCGAGTGCAGATCATACTACCGTTCATTCGGAATCGGCTATGAAATTTACGTCCGGGTTTCCATCCTATATACCACGAGAGGCGACACATTTTTCATTTTATTCAAGGGCCACAACATACATCATTTTACAATATATGCATATTTATCTACTCAAGGGCCACAACATGCATCATACATTATTTTATCTAATCAAGGGCCACAACATGCATTACTACATAAGAATCATGCAAACGAATCTCAATAAATAATAAAAATAACACTGAAAACGGATGTGAAAAATACCCTCAGGTCTAACCTTTTTGTCGATTCTCGGACTCGCGTTTCACGATCGTCGGAAGGGCTACTTCTCCGCAACTCTTCCGGTTCACTGGTTAAACGTCTTAGCTCGCTGTTTCACTATTTTGTTCGCTGTTTTACTTCCGTTTCGCTGCTGTATTCGTTGTATTTTCTATTCGTTGTTCAGGTGTGTTGGTGGACTGCTTCGGGACAGTTTCGGTGGCTGTTTTGGCGCGATTTTGAGGCTATAAATTAGGCAGTTCGTTCTGCAGTTTTAAGGCATTTTTTGGATAGTTTGCAATAGTTTTCAGGGTTCAGTTCGGTTAATTCGGGGACTGTTTTTGGCAGTGCAGGGCTGTTCGTTTGGCGGTTGTGTAGTGTGTGCTGGTGGCGTGATGGCTATGTGTTGGGCTGGTGCGTTTACGTGCAGAATGGCTGAAGGGTAGTGGGTAGGTGTGGAGTTGATGTGTGAGGCATATTTGTGCGAGTGGCGAGAGGCTGTGGCGTTAGGTGAGAGTGGCGAGTTTTAGTTGTTATCGTGGCTAATGGGCGCTTGCAATGTGCTGTCGGTTAATGGTCAAAGGGGCCGCTTAGGGACTATGTGTTTGAGTGTTTGTGGCGTCGGCGTGAAGGCTGAGTGGGTAACGCAGGCTGGTCGGTGTTGATGGTGTGTGTATATTCGTGAGTGGGCTGGTCGGTGTTGATGGCTTGTGCGTGAGGAGTGATGGAAGTGTCTTTGTGCGTTTTGGGCAAATTGGTGAGGGTTGCAAGCGTGGTGTGTGATAAGGAAAATTGGTGAAAGCAAGGTGTGGCTGTGGCGCTAATTGAAGGGTTGGGTGGCGTGGTTTGTTGAGAACGTGGCTGTGGGCAGTTGCAAAGTGCAAACTGTGATGGTTTTGAAGATGTATGAGGGCAGTCAATTATTAGGGTTTATATGTGGGCTGTGTGTGTTTTGTGAGAGAGGAGAGGTTGCCGAGAGATAGGGTTTTGTTTGCCGATTTGGAGAGGGTTTATTGTTTGGCTATGTATGAAGGTTCATGGCTGCTGGGTTTTGTAGGTGGCGAGAGCTGAAGGCTGGTGGCTTACGGGTTTATTTTGAGTTTGTTTGTTGCGGTCTTGTTGTTAAAGAGAGAGAGCTGAGCCAGAGTTGATGCTAGGGTTTCTTGTTATTTATATAGTTATAGGGTAGGGTTAGGGTTTGTGCATGGATTTTAAAAGGAAACAAATCAATTAATTAGGGAGGGATTTTATTTAATTTTAAAGGGGAAAGTATAATGTATTTTTGGTGGGGAATTATTTAAATTGGTGAGTGATTTATTAAAGTTAGGAATGAATTGATTTTGATTTGATTTTAATTTAATTTGGAGGTGAATTATTTTAATTGATTTAATTGGTTTTAGTTTAATTGGATTTTAATTTAGTTATTTAATTATTTTTAATTCAATTTAATTTGTGAGATATGCTTTAAATGTTTTAATTATTTAATTTGTGAGATGTGATTTAATGGGTTTGGTGTGTTTTAAAATAGAGGTCCAACAAGCGAACCCGAAGCGAAACAAGCGAGTTAAATCTGACAAAAATGCTAATTTCCAACTTCACCCTTCCAACATCCGTTTCCCGCGGCTTTCACAACTAAAGAGGTAGTGTCTCCATACGAGACTCATCATCGGGCTGATATGCAAAAATGCAATGTCTACAGTCGCCCCCACTTTGATGGGACTGTGCAGTGTGTGACTTTGAACAATCCTATCAAAGTTATGCAATGCATTTTTACTTACCTGGCTCGCCAGCTGCCACCTGACTTGCCTGCTGCTCCGCCGAGCTGATGATGCAGTGGACCTCGATCCTGGGACGCATCCCAATACCTGCAACTGACAACGGGGGCCTCGACCCTGGGACGTATCCCAATACCGCTGACAATGTGGGCCTCGACCCTGGGACGCATCCCAAAAACCAAAGATGCAGTGGGCCTCGACCCTGGGACGCATCCCAATAACTGCAACCGACAACGGGGGCCTCGACCCTGGGCACCTCGACCCAAGACCGCTAACAATATGGACCTCGCCCTCGAACTGATGATGTAGTGGGCACCTCGACCCGGAACTACAACCGACAACGGGGGCACCTCGACCCTGGGCACCTCGACCCAACACCGCTGACAATAGGGACATCGCCCTCGAACTGATGATGTAGTGGGCACCTCGACCCGGAACTACAACCGACAACGGGGGCACCTCGACCCTGGGCACCTCGACCCAACACCGCTGACAATAGGGACCTCGCCCTCGAACTAATGATGTAGTGGGCACCTCGACCCTGGGTACCTCGACCCGAAACTACAACCGACAACGGGGGCACCTCGACCCTGGGCACCTCGACCCAATATCGCTGACAAAGTGGGCCTCGCCCTCAAACTGATACTGATATGGGCCTCGCCCCCAGACTGATACTTATGTGGGCCTCGCCCCCGTGCTGATACTGATATGGGCCTCGCCCCAAACTGATTCTGATATGGGCCTCGCCCTCAGACTGGTACTGATGTGGGCCTCTCGCCCCCGTGCTGATACTGATATGAGCCTCGCCCCAAACTGATACTGATAATGTGGGCCTCGCCCCCAAGTTGATACTGATACTGATGTGGGCCTCGGCCCCAAACTGATACTAATACTGAAGTGTCTCCATACCCGAGTGTCATACCTGGCAAGACTGCCCGACTTGTTCATTCCCAAACTGTGTTTCCATTCTTGGAGTGCCATTCCCGGCTTGTTCATTCCCGAACTGTGTTTCCATTCTCAGAGTGCCATTCTCGGCTTGTTCATTCCCGAACTGTGTTTCCATTCTCGGATTGTCATTCTCGGCTTGTCCATTCTCGAACCTTGCTCCATTCTCAGAGTGTCATTCTCGGCTTTGTTCATTCTCGAACTCTGATCCATTCTCAGATTACCATTCCCGGCTTGTTCATTCTCGAACTCTGATCCATTCTCGGATTACCATTCCCGGCTTGTTCATTCTTGAACTCTGATCCATTCTCGGATTATCATTCTCGGCTTATCCATTCTCGAACTCTGATCCGTTCTCGGATTACCATTCTCGGCTTGTTCATTCTCGAACTCTGATCCATTCTCGGATTACCATTCCTGGCTTGTTCATTCTCGAACTCTGATCCATTCTCGAATTACCATACCTAGCAGAACTGATCTGATATCTCCATACCAGGAGTTCCGTACCTGGCATAACTGATATTGAACCAATGTGGGCCTCGCCCCCATAATGCCATACCCAGCAGAACTAATATTGAACCAATGTGGGCCTCGCCCCCAGAATGCCATACCCGACATAACTAATACTGAACCAATGTGGGCCTCGCCCTCAGAATGCCATACCCGGCAAGCCTGCTATTGATGCTGATGATAATGTGGGCCTCACCCCCAGAGTGCCATACCCGGCTAAACTGATGCTGATAATAATGTGGGCTTCGCCCCTAGAGTGTCATACCTGGCAAAACTGATTCTGATAACGATGTGGGCCTCGCCCCCAAAGTGTCATACCCTGCAAGACTGATACTGAACTAATGTGGGCCTCGCCCCAAGAGTGTCATACCTGGCAACACTGATACTGATAATGATGTGGGCCTCGCCCCCAGAGTGCCATATCTGACAAGACTGATTCTGATATGTATGTGGGCTTCGCCCCAAGAGTGCCATACCCGGCCAAACTGATGTTGATAATGATGTGGGCCTCGCCCCAAGAGTGCCATACCCGCTAAACTGATGCTAATGCTGATGTGGGCCTCGCCCCCAGAACGATGTGGGCCTCGTCCCAAACTGATACTGATATGGGCCTCAACCCTGGGACTCATCCCCAAAACTACTACTCATATGTTGCTGATTCTGGTTGGCTTGTCTTTGCCGCTTTCTCTTTTTCTTCTTTGAAACCTGTGAATACAAAGCAAAACAAACACAAAAAAGAATGCAAAATATGTTACGTGTATGCATGCATGCATGAATGAATTTCCTATTCCGTTGGGTTAGGTCTTCCGCCAGTTCTCCAGGTGATTGCACAGTATTCTCTCTGGTCTCATGGCTCAATTTCTTGTTATGTCCCGGATTCACGAGGTGGTAGACTGGTCGCTCCCAGTCTTGATTTAGCTTTTTGTTCTCCGCTGTTTGCATTTAGTCAAGATAAACCACATGGTGGGGCCTTCCACATCATCATACTATATCACATGCTACGAAATAGTCCCAATAGTTACACATATTATTGTGCTCAAAGAATGCTCAGTATTGAAACCAGAGAACCTTCAAAACATTCAACGCAACTCAAATATAAGTCTTTGAATAAATGATCTAAGTCAGACTCAAAGTGTGTGTGTGCAAAGGTTCCTTTGCGGATTCATCCCTAGGTAAGCTAACTCAATGATTTCGTTTCAAAAATCGGGATCGATGGGTCAAACCAACCTAGATGTCTCAATTATGCCTGTAGTTGCTTTTCCATGCTCAATGTGGTATGGTTTTATCTTTCTTTTCCTTTTTCTCTCATTTTTTCTTTTCATCTTGAACTTCTTCTTTTTTCTTTTTCTTTTTCTTTTTTCATTCATTCTTTCTTTTTCTTTTCAACACACCTATCATTTAAGGTAGCATTTCTCCTCATGGTGGTCCTAATACTCGCCCATGGGTAGCTTCACGCTTATCGGTTATAGATGGTTCAATTTTTTTTTTAGAGACTTTTTCTTTTATTTTCAACCATACCACACATCATAACACAAGCAAGTCAGGATAGACATCTAGGCAAACGGTCATTCACCGACCTATAATCTTTTTCAACTAGTCATCTTGCCAACTACTCAGGTTTTCACCGCTAAGAACCTATAAGTAAGTGCTTACGAGTCTAACATAGATCAATTACTCAAAGCATCAGATAGAAGGACATCAAGAGTTATCGTTTCTAAGATTCCACCCTAAAACAAACAATTTCATCATCGGACTTATGCCTAACTATTAAGGACTAAACAACCTTTTTTTCCTTTTTCTTTTTCTTTTTCTCTTTTTTTTTTTCTTCTTCCTTTTTTTTCTTTTTTTTTCTTTTTCTTCTCTCTCTTTTTTTTTTTTCTTTTTCTTTTTTTGAAGGCCCCCCAATGGTCTTTCTATCCTTGCCGTAAGGTTTTCTGTTTCTCGATTTCCTTTCCCTCACTATCCATGTTTGCTAAACTCTTCTGTGACAATTCTTCTTTTATCTCTAACCCAACGGATATCTATGATGGCTTTTAAGACATAGAGGGTTAACATAATGCATGTATGCATGAGATGCGTGCGATGTATGAGATTTAATATGCATTTGGTTATCAAAAGCATAAAAGGGCAACTTCTATAGGATATATACAACTATAGTTCTCATGCGGGTTATGACAATGCCTTTGATTGAACTCCCTCAACCCACTAT
>SKCR01003568.1:0-27021 GCA_019454045.1 Zanthoxylum bungeanum
GATCTCATAATTTAGGATTGTGATTGGATTTGATTAGGAAAGGGATTTGATTTGATTTCTTCTAATTAGGAAAGGATTTGTCTTGATTTTAGAATGTGATAAATGTGTATCTACCTAATTAAAAGGCAATAGGCGTGAATCACTCTCCCTTGGGCATGGATTTGGTTTGACTTGGTTTGACTTGGGTATTTGGGTTTGGTTTGGGTATTTTGGGTTTTGTGCCAAAGATAAGCTTTGAAACGGAAGTCCAACAAGCAACCGAAGCTAAACAACGAGGTTAAATCCAACAAAAATTCCATTTTCCAACTTTACCTTTCCAACGTCTATTTCCCGCGACTTTCATGACTAAAGAGGTAGTTGCCTCCATACGAGACTCATCATTGGGCTAATGTGTAAAAATACAATGCCTACAGTCGCCCCCACTTTGATGGGACTTGTGTAGTGTGTGACAATGACAATCCTATCAAAGTACGTGCAAATGCATTTTTACTTATCTGGCTCGCCAGCTGCCACCTGACTTGCCTTGCTGCTTTGAATTGAGTTGATATGGTGGCGTGGTGCCTCGACCTCTGGGCTTCATTCCCAAACCACCGAATGTGGGCTCTATTCCCGAACTGTGTTAACTGTGGGCTTTGTTCCCGAACTGTTGATAGTGGGCTTTGTTCCCGAGCTGTACTGAATGTGGGCTTTGTTCCCGAATTGAAATGAGGGTCTTGTTCCTTAAACTGTGGGTCTTGTTCCTGATTTGATTTGAGGGTCTCGTTCCCTGAATTGTGGGTCTTGTTCCCGAATTATGCTGACTGTGGGCTTTGTTCCCGAACTGTGTTAAGATGAGGCTTTATTCCCCTGAGCATTATTCCCGAGCTGTACTGAATGTGGGCTTTGTTCCCGAACTATGCTTGGATGTGGGCTTTGTTCCCGAACTGTGTATAGAGTGAGCTTTGTTCCCAAACTGTGTTGACTGTGGGCTTTGTTCCCGAACTGTACTGAATGTGTGGGCTTTGTTCCCAAACTTGCTGGATGTGGGCTTTGTTCCCGAATTGTGTAGAGAGTGGGTCTTATTCCCGAACTGGCTGAATGTGGGTTTTATTCCCGAACTTACTGAATGTGGGCTTTGTTCCCGAACTTGCTGGATGTAGGCTTTGTTCCCGAGCTGTACTGAATGTGGGCTTTGTTCCCGAATTGAAATGAGGCTTTATTCCCCTGGGCTTTGTTCCCGAACTGTATTGAGATGAGGCTTTATTCCACTGGGCTTTGTTCCCGAACTATGTTGAGATAGGGCTTTATTCCCCTGGGCTTTGTTCTCGAACTGTATTGAGATAGGGCTTTATTCTCCTGGGCTTTGTTCCCGACTGTGTTGAGATGAGGCTTTATTCCCCTGGGTTTTGTTCCCGAACTATTTTGTGATAGGTCTTAATTCCCCTGGGCTTTGTTCCCGAACTGTTGATGTGATGTGGTCCATTCCTGAACCGTTGATGTGATGTGGTCCATTCCCGAACCGTTGATGTGATGTGGTCCATTCCCGAACCGTACTCCATTCTCGGAATGCCATTCCCGGCGTGCCATTCTCGGCGTGTCCATTCCTGGACTATATCTCCATTCTCGGAGTGCCATTCCCGGCATGCCATTCTCGGCGTGTCCATTTTGGACTATATCTCTATTCTCGGAGTGCCATTCCCGGCATGCCATTCTCGGCGTGTCAATTCCCGGACTATATCTCCATTCTCATAGTGCCATTCCCGGCGTGCCATTCTCGGCGTGTCCATTCTCAAACTGCTGATATTACGGGCTTCGCCCCTTGGGATTCATTCCCGAAACTGATGATGATGTAGGCCTCAACCCTGAGATTCTTTCCCGGATTCATTCTAAAACTCTGCTGATGTGGGCCTCGGCCCTGGGATTCATTCCCTGGATTCATTCCAAATTTTGACGACGCGGGCCTCGACCCTTGGATTCGTTCCCGAAACTGGTATCGATGATGCTGATAATGTGGGCCTCGACCCTGAGTTGATACTGATGTGGGCTTCGCCCTAAAATTGAAACTGATATGGGCCTCGCCCCAAACTGATACTGATTTGGGCCTCGGCCCCAAACTGATACTGATGTGGATCTTGCCCCGAAGTTGACGCTGATGAGGGCCTCGCCCCCAAGTTGATACTGATGTGGGCCTCGCCCCAAACTAATACTGATAATGTGGCCTTTCCCCCAAGTTGATACTGATAATGTGGGCCTTTCCCCCAAGTTGATACTGCTAATGTGGGCCTCGCCCCAAACTGATACTGATGTTTTTGAAACTGATGACATTATACTGTTGCTGTTTCTAATTGGTTGGCCTTTTGCCACTTTTTCTTTTTCCTTTTTGAAACCTGTGAATAAAAACAAGACAAAGATCGCATGTATATGACGTGTATGCATGTATGCATGAATGCGTTTCCTATTCCGATGGGTTAGGTCTTCCTTGTGCTTCTCAGTGCTTCTCGCCTACAAAAGTCTTTGATCGCCCCATGGGCCTGCTTATAATTTTCTTCTGTCAGTTCTCTTCTGGGAAATGGTTGGTTCTCTTTTGTCTCATGGCTCATGATCTTGTTGTATCCCTTATTCGCGGGGTGGTAAACTGGTCGCCTGCAGTCTTGATTTAGGTTTCTGCTTTTTGCTGTTTGCACTTGGTCAAGATGAACCACATGGTGGGGCCTTCCATATCATCATACTATATTACATGCTACGAAATAGTGCCCATAGTTTTACATATCATCGTCCTCAAAGAATGCTCAGTAATGAAACCAGAGAACCTTCAAAACTTTCGACGCAACTCAAATCTAAGTCTTTGAATAAACGATCTAAGCCAGACTAAAAGTGTGTATGTGCAAAGGTTCTTCACAGCTTGATCCTTAAGTAAGCCAACTCAATGACTTCGTTCAAAAATCGGGATCGGTGGGTCAAACCAACCTAGATGTCTCAATTATATCCGCAATTGCTTTTTCGTGCTCAATGTGGTATGGTTTATCTTTCTTTTCCTTTGTCTCTCATTTTTTCTTTTCATTTTGAACTCATTTTTTTCTTTCTCTCTCTTTTTTTTTTCTTTTCAACACACCTACCCTTTAAGGTAGCATTTCTCCTCATAGTGGTCCTAATACTGGCCCATGGGTAGCTTCACGCTTATCGGTTATAGGTGGTTCAAATTTTTTTTAGAGACTTTTATTTCATTTTCAACCATACCACACATCATAACATAAGCAAATTAGGATAGACATCTAAGCAAACGGTCATTCACCGACCTACAATTTCATCAACTAGTCACTTTGCTAACTACTCAGGTTTTCACTGTAAGAACCTATAGTGAAGTGTTTACGAGTCTAACATAGATCAATTATTCAAAGTATCAGATAAAAGCACATCAATAGTTTATCGTTTCTAAGATTTCTCCGTAAAGTAATCAATTTCATCATCGGACTTATGCCTAACTATTAAGGACTAAAAACAAACAAATTTTTTTTCTTTTCTTTTCTTTTTTTTTTTTTTCTTTTTTTTTGAAGGCCCCCCATGGTCTTTCTATCATTGCCGTAAGGTTTCTGTTCTCGATTTCCTTTTTCCCGATGTCCATGTTTGCTAAACTCTTCTTCGACAGGTCTTATTTTTCCTAACCCAACGAATATCTATGATGGCTTTTAAGACACAGGGTTAACATGATGCATGTATGCATGAGATGCATGAGTGCGTGCAATGCATGTAATATATAAGCTCATAAGAATTGACACTAGTTGGCCCATCAACATTTTAGAAACTTTTGGCCCGATTGCCATAAAGCACAGACTCATCCCAGTTTAAATGGCCCAACAAGCCCATACTTCATGACAACAAGTCCAACTGAATCCAAATGACAATTGTCCAAAACATAAAGGAATAGTCTCTACTGATCCTACAACTATAGTTCATACGCGGGTTTACAGGGGTATAGACAAAAGCTCTCGTCGACGAAGGATTGCCCACAACTAGGTCTCCCCACTCAAGGGTCCGAGCTACCAAGTGAGCGCACCTTTTTTATACCCAAAGGTACATGCCAACAGCCCCCAAGGGGTGTGGCTTGGTGGTGAATGGTCCAGAATCTCACCTTGAGGTTCTGGGTTCGAATCCAGGGGGTGCAACTTCTTGTAAGAGCCTGGGGCAGCCGGGGGTTTTACCTGCGCCGCGGCCCAGAATGGGTGGTTTGGTGGCGGGGTTTCCAACGATTTCAAAAAAAAAGGTACATGCCAACGATTTTATGGTGTGTGACTGACTGTCAAATGGATTTCCCGTTGTTAGATTCCCCAGAGGGAGGGTGGAGCGAGGCTCTCTTAAGTATCCAAGCCCCTTAGGCTCTTATCGCTTGGTGTCAGGAATAAAACAACGAGTCATCCAAATTAGTCCATCACAGTAGGCTACAAGTAGATGATTATCTAGGTGCCTTCCCAGCTTTTCCTTATAGAAAGGTAGTGAGTGAAGGACGACACCAAACCATTACCTAGCCATAAAAGTGCCTTTACTTAAACCTCTTTCAACCTACGGTAGACACAGTTAACTTAAAGTACAAATTACAATCACTACAAAACATTATTCGAGGCCAATTCTCTATTCCCCAGTGGAGTCGCCAGACTGTAGACAACAGAAATTGACGACGGTGTTATAGGCTCGTGCCCTAGTTGGGGAGTACGAAATAACATGGAGTCGCCACCCGGTGTGAACCGAGACAAAGATTTAAGGCCGCACTCGTTCGGAATGGTCCCTTACTTATGTCACTTGTGATGATATGATTTGTGCAATAAATTAACTGAGTCTACTCAATAATCATTGTTCAAAGGTATTTAGATCTAACATGCATTCGCTAAATAAATCCTATTCTAAGTTTGCATGCTTGAAAGTAAGTCTTTGAATGGAAAACACGATATCACACAATGAGCATATTGAACCATTAAATAAACGAATCACTATTCAAACATAAACCTAAACCAATCAAAATAAACATGCTTAAAAATAACATAATCATGCTTAGAAATTAAATAACAAAACTAAATTAAATCATGCTTAAAATAATAATAAAACAACCAACGAACTATAACATGCTCAAATACAAATTTTGGATGAGACAAGATATATGTATCTTAAATGGTACATGGCGTTGTATCCCGAGTGCAGATCATACTACTGTCCATTCGGAATCGGCTATGAAATTTATGTCTGGGTTTCCATCCGATATACCACAAAAAGGAACATATATCTCGCTCATCCAACAATCACATCATGCCTCAAACGACTCTCATGCAATAATATCTTAAAATAAATAAATAAAAACGAAGATATGAGTGAAAAGGTGCCCTCAAGTCTAACCTCTTTTGTCGTCTCAAGAAAGGGCGTTACACGTCCGTTGGAAGGGTGAATGATCCGCTACTCTTTTAGTTCACCAACTCAACGTCTTTCCTCGCTGTTTTGCTGTTCGGATGCTGTTTTTACTCCGCTTCATGGTGTTTCTGGTTGCGGTATTTAGCTTACTGGTTTGCGGTAAATGGTGGACTGTTTTGCGGTTTTAGAGGGCTAAGGGGCTGCAGTTTTTTTGGTGTTATTTGGGGGAATTTCTGGACAGTTTATGATGCAGTTAGGGGCTGTATTGGGAGGGTATTGTGCGGTAATTTCAGGCTGTATGTGGGGGCTGTATGCGGCTATGAATGGGGTGTGTGATTAGGTGTTGAAGCTAAGTGGGTTGTGGCTTAAGGGTGCTATTGACGTATGGAGCAAGAGGCAGGTTTGTGTTGTGGATTGTAGGCGTGGTGAAGGGGCGTGAGTGGAGTTGAAAGGCTGATTCTTGGTGCGTGGCTTTGAGGCTGGTCAGAGGGATAATGTGTGTAGTTTGAGTGTGTGAAGGTGAGTGTACGTGTGGCGTGAAAGACTGGAAGTGCAATTGGCGTGAGTTGGTGAGCTGTGGCTTGTGATGCGGCAATTTAAGGGTTTTGTTTGTTGGGTGCTAGGGGTTGTTGGCGTGAAGTGTGTGTCGGTTATGTGAGCTGAGGCAGGGCTATGTGGCGTTGATTGTTTTGTGGGCTTGTATGAGGGCAAGGTTCGGTTTTGGGCAGTATACGTGAAGGCTATTTAATGTGGCTAGTGGGGGTGTGTGAATGAATTTGTGGCTAGTGAGTGTGTGCATGAAGGAAGGTGGCGTTTAAGGGACCTTGGTGCGTGATAGTGGGCGTGAAGGCAGGGTTTGTGACGTGAATTTGTGGCAGTGAGGTTTGTGGAGCAGGCGTGAAGGTGGGTGTGTTGAGCGTAATTCGTGAGATATGTGTGCTAGGGTTTGAATGGGTGGTGAAAGCTTCTTTTTATAGGCAAAGGAGAGAAGACTTTCCTTATCCGACTACGAATAGGATTTCTATTGATAGTGACATTTATTCTAATTAGTATCTCATAAGGAATAGATCTTCTAATTTAGGATTGTGATTGGATTTGATTAGGAAAGGGATTTGATTTGATTTCTTCTAATTAGGAAAGGATTTGTCTTGATTTTAGCATGTGATAAATGTGTATCTACCTAAATTAAAAGGCAATAGGCGTGAATCACTCTCCCTTGGCCATGGATTTGGTTTGACTTGGTTTGACTTGGGTATTTGGGTTTGGTTTGGGTATTTTGGGTTTTAGGCCTAAGATAAGTTTTGAAACGGAAGTCCAACAAGCAACCGAAGCTAAACAACGAGGTTAAATCCAACAAAAATTCCATTTTCCAACTTTACCCTTCCAACGTCCGTTTCCTGCGACTTTCATGACTAAAGAGGTAATTGCCTCCATACGAGACTCATCATTGGGCTAATGTGTAAAAATGCAATGCCTATAAGCATATGGATTCACAAACAGGAAAATCCCAGTGATGGTCACTGGATTGATATTAAGAACAGCTGTTAGTTTCTTAGAGAACTAAAGATGATGTCTTAATCTGTGGAGATGGAGAACTTGATGTGACTGGGATCACTGTAGAAAGTTTCCTAATCGATGAAAATGACTATAAGTCACAAATGGTACTATACAGTTTGAATAACGAAACAGTGAGCAAGAAATCTTCTAAGCAAGATACTGTTACCGAATAAACAACAAATGCGGGTTATTGCTGCAGCTGAGGCAACAATAGAAGCCATTTGGGTCGATAACAAATCTAATTAGATTAGATATAGTTCTGTTAGCAGCTGAGCTAGGCTACAGCACAGGCTAAAGGATTAATGGTCTCATCAACGATCCGTTCGGATCATACATCGTGGCAATGTGATGATCGAATAAATCGCATCAGACGATAATCATGCAAATCCGCTGACGAAAGCATTTTCTCAGCAGTTTGAGCAAACCGTACATAGTTCGGGTGTTAGACACTCGAGTGACTGGCTATAGGCCAAATGGGAGATTGTTGGACAATTATGACCCATAGCATCACTATTTGTACAGATCATTGTGTCGTTGTACAAATTAACTATGTGACAAATGAGATTACACTCTTATCATTTGTGATTAGATCACCAAGATGTATAAATGATAGGAGGTCCCTATGATTTGTTCCTGGATTGAGATGATATGAGACAGTATCAATCCAGGAAGGATAAATCATTAAATATCCCTAGTCAGAGTATTATCGAAATTGGACATCAATAATTCGTAAAAGACTAGTATTACACTTGTGCGCGTTGTGAGGGCATAACAACATAGTTCTCATATATTTGGGTATATGATACTCATGAAAATGTAATAGGAGGTTGTATTTTACCGATGGTACGGGAAACAGCTTCACTCTGGATAGACCCTTTCAGAATTCCATTGGTAGTATAACTATGTGTCTATGGAAGTCCGAATTCAGGGTAGGTGTATTTGGTCTTAACCTGAGACTTGCACCGCTAATACTTGCGACAATCAATATGCTTTGGTTTTGGTCGTCTAGGGCTTTAACCGGTTCTGTGTACGCCTCTTCTGGGT
Source organism: Zanthoxylum bungeanum (assembly GCA_019454045.1). Classification (NCBI taxonomy): domain Eukaryota; kingdom Viridiplantae; phylum Streptophyta; class Magnoliopsida; order Sapindales; family Rutaceae; genus Zanthoxylum; species Zanthoxylum bungeanum. Next base: position 7,975 of record SKCR01003568.1, read on the forward strand.
ATATTGAGAATCGTAGTGTATTGGGTGTGATGTCAAGACGGAAGTATCACTTCTGTTATAGTGGAGATGATGATCACGTAGGATACATAATTTGTTCTCTTATATGCTACAGCTATCGGGATATTATGACTAGGTCATGTATATCTGATTATAAAGACTAGTTACCAGAGATCCGATATGTGCTTCGTACGGGGCAGACACAATTCCAGCCCCAGGCCTAGCACGTGACATCCGATACTGGATCGACATACGCAATACTATGTATACTACGCCTGATATAGATCACTATATTCCTGTAAGGATATTTCTGGAGAATTGGGTAAGCATGGCGCTTTGCTAGAAGCCAACCTTGTCTTGTAAATCGGTACAAACATAGTACGAGGTACTTACGTGTTCGGATAGTCTGACGACCGGATTTACTGCCAATATATCTGGGGATCTCATGGGTCGCTTCCCGAAGATTCACCGATGACGTATGACTCGCACTATTAATAATCTGAGATTAATTGGATGAGAGAGAAAATTAATTGAGATTAATTGCGGATATTTTTATCTGGATAAATATAAAATATATTTAAAGAGAGAGAATGATTAATTTGTAATTAATCGATTGAATAATATATTCGATATATTATACGAAATTGGATTTCGACGCGGAATTGAAATTAGATTTTAATTCGGGCGAACGAGTTAATTTAGAATTAGTTTGTTAGCGACGTGGATAGTGATTTCGCTAGGCATAATCATTTAATTACGTCGCAATAGAAAATCATTCATTATTTGGAATTAGCGAACCCGAGCCCGGGATGTTTGCGAGCATATTCACATTTCAAATTCGAGTGCGGCACGCAAGTCAAATCAAGCGTCAAATCGCTGGTTACATCAAGCGTCAAATCATTAGTCACTTTGAGTGATGTGACAACTTATCACTTGATTGATTGATTGATGTAAATAATGATGTGAGTGGTTGGAAAGCTTTATGAAAGCTTGATTAACATTTAATATATTTTAAATGTTTTGGTATTTTTTTTGATTTTTTGAAATCAATTAATTGATTTTGGAAAATTAGAAAAGGTGTATTAGATACACACTTTTACTACCAACACAAACAACTCTCACCACTCTCTCATCTTCTCCATTCTCACGCTGAAGAGGCTGCTGTCTTCTCTTCTGTTTTATGCCCAAAATGCCGAGAATGGAGAGGAACAAAGAGTGATTTTTGTGGCAAAAATCAAGGTGATAGCACAAATAGGAGACATACAAAGGTGATAGGGAAACCCACTTGTGAGCTTGGGATCATTTAAAAAAGCTTGGAGCTTGATGATGCACCCTTTCATGGCCGAATTTGAGGACTGCAAGGAAGCCCACTGCCGAGACATTGGAGGAGCTTCGAAGGGCTTGAAAAGTTTTTGTTGTCCACCGCATCGCTCAACCGCTCAATGTAAGTATTCCGCAACTTCGTGGATTGTATTCACATGTGTTTTTATGCTTGATTATTGGATCCTTGGGACCTTAGAACTCCAACAAATATTTAGTCCTACCAAGGTACTAAGCATGCCAAAAACATAAAACCAGCCATAAAGGTGGTGATAACGTTTGTCTATAACAAGTCCTACCAAGGTACTTAATTATGCCAAAATCGTATAAAATCAGCCATATAGGTGTGGAAAGATAAAACCAGCCATAAAGGCGGTAGAAAGATGAAAACCGACCATAAAGACGGTAGAAAGATAAAACCAGCCATAAAGGCGGTAGAAAGATAAAACCAGCCATAAAGGTGGTAGAAAGATTGTCAATACTTAATCTAGATTTAAATCAAGTTTTAATCATTAGATTTTAATTTATTTATTATACTAAGAGCGAGTTTAATCTATGTCCTCATTATAAAAGCTTCACCCTTACCCCAGCAGAAAAGAAATTAGCTACTCATTTTGTAATAAAACATATTCGTACTTTTATTATTGAAAGAAAAAGACATTACAAAAAGCTTTAAGTAAATAAACAAACAAGACACACTCTCTCTAAGAATTATAGAGGAATCAAGAAAGAAAGTATGAAAATTTATGATGTTGGACGCTCCTTTATATAGGCAATTTTTGCCACGCGACGCGACGCGCACTTTCTTCTTGCGTCGCGACGCGTGTGCATGCTGAGACACGTGTAAAGGAAGGCTAAATCCACGTTGGGGACATGTGTTGGTGAAGGCGCGATGCTTTTGTTTCATTAGGCGCATCGCGACGTGCCATAGATCCTGTTGGATAATATGACCCATAGCGTCACTATTTGCACAGATCATTGTGTTGCTGTGGCGCAAATTAACTATATAACAAGGAAATTGCACTCTCGTCATTTGTGATTAGATCACCATAGATATATAAATGAAGAGAGGTCCCTATGATTAGTTCCTGGATTGAGATGATATGAGACAGTATCAGTCCACGAAGGATTAATCATTAAATATCCCTAGCCGTAGTATTATCGAGACTGGAAATCGATAATGCGGAATAGGCTAGTATTGCACTTGTGCGCGTTGTGAGGGCACAACGGCATAATTCTCATATATATAAGTGTTGGATACTTGTGCAAGTGCGATAGGAGGTCATGTTTCACCGATGGTACGGGAAACAGCTTCGCTCTGGATAGCCTTCGGAATCCCATTGGTATTATGACTAGGTGTCTATGGGAGGTCGAAATCAAGGTAGGTGTGTATAGTCTTAACCTGAGACTTGCATCGCTAATACTTACGACAATCGGTAAACTTTGGTTTTGGTGGTGGGGGATCTTAACTGGTTCTGTGTTCACCTCTTCTGGGTTTATCAGGATCGTAGTGTATTGGATGTGATGTCAAGACGGAAGTGTCACTCCAGTCATAGTGGAGATGATGTCACGCAGGATACGGTATTAGTGCTCTTAAGTGATGCGCATCCAATCGTGATATTATGACCAGGTCATGAATATCCGATTATAGAGACTAGTTACCAGACATCCGATATGTGTTTCGGACGGGGCAGACACTTATCCAGCCCCAGCCCTAGCACGTGATTATCCGATACTGGGCCGATATGCACAATACAATCGTATACTACGCTTGATACAGATCTAAATATTCTTAAAAGGATATGTCCGGAGAATTGGGTAGACTTGGTGCTTTGCTAGGAGTTGACCTTGTCTCGTAAATCGGTAGAACGTAGTACTTGGTACGTACGTGATTCGGATACTCCGACGACCGTATTTACTGCCAACTTATCCGGAGATCTCATGGGTCGCTTCCCGATAATCCACCGATGACGCAAAACTCGCACTCTTGAATAATCTGGGATTATTAGAAGAGAGAGAAAATTAATCTAGGATTAATAACGGAGATATTTTATCCGGGATAAAATGTCGTCTAAAGAGAGAAAAATGATTAATTTGGAATTTATCGATAAAATTATTATATTCGATATAATAATCGAAATTCGATTTGGACGCGAAATTAAAATAGATTTTAATTCGGGCAAAACGAGTTAATTTAGAATTAATTCGTTAGCGACGTAAATAATATTTCGCTAAGCGCAATTATTTATTTAAATTCGATTTGAATTAACGTCGCGACGTAAGTTCGGTATTTCGAAAATATCAAACCCGAACGCGTGAGTGCACGTGGGCCCACTTTCATTTGGAAACGTGTGGGGCCCACATGACACATGTCATATTATGCATTATTTAATTCTAATGCATTGCATGGAGATAGTGTACAATGCACTCAATGGTCTTGCATGGAAATTGAGTGTTTGACACTCTAAGCCTTTGCATGATTTGTGTCATAAGTTATTATTAATTTAATAAATATTATGGCATAAATATAAATTGATTTTTGTAACAAAATCAATTAGAACTCTCTCATCTCTCTCACGCCAAAGGGGCACAATGCTCACTGTTTTCATCACAAAAAACCGTGACTTTAAGGGAAGCAAGAGTGGGTTTTCATGGTGAAAATTCAAGTGCTAGCACACTTACAAGTCTTGCGAAGGTGGTGGTAGGGAGGTTCCCCCATGAGCCGGGATCCATCGGACGAAGCTCGGAGCTCCGTTTCTTCACTCAAATTTCTGTTTTGCAGGGCAGTGGACTGCCACCAGTGGGCGGGAAAGGCAGTGAAGAAAATGGCTTGATTCGTCTTCAATCGACATAACCGATCGAATGTGAGTATTCCGCTACCTCCGTTGATGTATTCACGCATTATTCATGTCTTGATTTGATCTTGGGACCTTAGAATAAACAAACAACAATGGCATCAAGAGCTAATGTTGCAAGCATGAATTTGTAGGGTTTAAAATTTGGGTAAATGTGTTGAGCATGATTGAATAAATTGATTGTTTAAGTATGCTTATAACATGTTTTATGCATTTTGGTTGGACCAATTTGTTGAAAATTGATTTGGAATAATTTTCCCCAATTATTCATGTTGGCCGAATTGGTGTATAGTCTTGGAGTTCTTGGAATTTTTCATTTAATTCATGGATGAGTTATAATGATAAAGGATGATGTTAATTTGAAGTCAATTTGATTGAATTTTGAATTGAACAAAAATCCCCAATTTCCTTCACCTTGGCCGAATGTATAGCCCTATTGAATGTCTTGGTAATTTTGGTTTTGTGACATTGGATGTGTATGAATCAAATCGGATGGTGTTAATGTGATTGTAGGTTTGATTGGATCGAAACCGAATCGGACACAAAATCCCTCCTTGGCCGAGAGCATGAAAGCATGTAATGGGTTTGATTTTTCCCTTAGTGTGTTGACATATGATAATGAATTGAATATGATTAATAAGACTAATTTGGTGTTTAAAAATATTGATTTAGTCGATTAATCATGTAATGCACTTTAGGTAATTAAATTGCGTAATTGGATTAGTGTAATTTAATTATTAGGCTTAAATTGGATTTGGGCTTGAATGTTGTAATTGGGCCTTTTGGGCTTGATTTATCAAGTTTGGTTTAGGCCCAAGTGGATTGGATCCAATTGGGCCCAAAACCTTAACCATAAAGCCCAATTGCGACTAATGAACCTTTAATGTTTAATTGAGCCTAATGGGCCCGAAATTGATTTCTAAGGCATTTGTGGTGATTCCATTGGGCTTTGGTTGCCGAAGCCCATGCCTAAAGAAATTAGTTAAAGCCCATTGGACTTCATTGAATTGACGTTGGACGTTATCGGGCTTGAGTCCCGACGCGATTGAATTTGGAATTTAAATCCTAAAGGTTTATTAAATAAAGTGTAATGTTTAATTTTGAATTGAATAATGAATAGTATTAAAGACATGTTAAATTGATTAATGATGTAGTTTAATTTAATTCATGAATTCGTACTTTGAGTACTTATTCGCAAAAACGAGTTTGACTCGAACAAAATCAAATCGTTGTTGAAAATTGGATGATCACTTAATTATCAGATTAATTAATTGATTAGATTGATTGATAGCATGCGTATGTGTGTGAAACATGGTTGTGTTGATGAATGAATAATGCATATCGGATGGATATTAGATGGGTGGGCAATTTTAGAAATTGTTGTAATAAATTCGATTTATAAATTGGACTGCGTGTCCAGCTTATCACCTTCTTTCTCTTTGTATTCTCTTCTCACCTATTCCCCTCTATGTATATGAGGTTTCTTTAGAAGTGTAGTGTAACGGGTTAGTAGAAGTAGTATAAGTGCTAGCTTGAGTGAGAAATGGAGAGATTTGATCTAGGATCAATGTGTAAAGTAATCCATCGCATATCATTATTATTTTGTTTCATACTCGCTTTATTATGTATTTAGAATGCATGTTTAAGGGTGTATGATGATGAGACCTAACAAAGATATTAAATTGGTAGCCAATTTGCACGCGAAAAACCCTCGTTTTATATTAAGCAATATCCTTCTATTGAATGATTCTTGTTCAAGATCGAATTGGCATTGGTTTGTTTTTTACCAAAGTCAAGACCTTTGTCAATCAAGGATGTACTGAATCATGAGAGTTTTGTTGCATATCGGTGTCTTGTCCAAATCGTGATTTTTATTGGCCAAAGTCAAGATCACTTTTGTCCAATGACATTAATACGAAACTTTCCTCATCAATGGGTCCCGCTTAACTGGAATCTTAGGTTTGTTTTTGGCCAAAGCCAAGGCCTAGATGATTAGAGGATAGGGTTAGGAAATGTAATGGATACATTGACATTATACATATGTTTCGGACTTGGATGTCCACCTAACCGGATCTAGGAATTGGATGAGATCCATTGATCAAGAGATCTACCTAAGTTAAATAGCATACAGCTTTTATTGGCCAAAAGTCAAGGTTGTGTGTATTTAACGGGATCCTAGCCCACTAGGAACGCGGGTTCCCGAGTACTCCAAAGAGGGTTAGAGGCTCGACGAAAAATAGTGTGGGAGGCAAGTATTGAATTTGCAACATTCGTTCGAATACTCGCTAAACAGGCTCATTTTATTTTTCTCGTCAATAATCAAAAGTATTAGTCGGACTAATTTTTATGTTGTTTTAAAAAATATATATAGTTGGACTATATACAAACTCATTCAATATATAGTTGATTTTGTAATTGGATTATAGTAATCATATAAATTGAATTAAATGATAGTTGATTTTATAATGGGATTATAGTAATCAATATTAAAATTATAGTTGATTAAATAATTGGATTATTGTAATCATTATATAAAATAGTACCTTAATAATTGATTAAATAGTTGGGACTATTGAAATCAAGAAAGAATTGAAAGGTTGAATATTTTAAAATATATAATCCTTGGATTAAATGTTTTAAATGATTTAATTTTCAATTGGGAGTTAATAATAGGTTAATTTATTGATTAAAATAACTTATTAACTAAGCCCATAATTAAGCAAATAGTAGTAGAGCAAAGTCTTTGGAAGATTTATGTGATGATGACTTTAGTGCTTAATTAATATACTTACAATAAATCTATCTTTAGATTTAAAAGTATTAAAGTTGCAATTAATTGGATATTCTAGAGGTGAAAAGTCAAAGTTCGCAATTGGGCATGTAGCACAAGGTGCACATCGTTTCGATATTCGAAACCCAAGGCTTAGGCCAAAGGTTTGTGAATATTGAAGGATAATTGACATATCCCAAAGTGACTACCATTTGGAATGGAAGACACGAAGGAATTAAAGAAAGGGCGAGGCTCTAACTTAAAAATATTTGTCAAAGTTATGTTCACCTAGTATTGAAATGGAATTTTAAATACTTAGTGTGGTACATAAAATATATGTATTGATGTTCAGAATCCGCTATGAGCAGAATACTGACTTCAAGCCGAGATTTCTCTGCGATCGGACACGGGACGAAAGTCGCTGTTTCGACCGTAGATACCTAAGTTTAGAAACTACCCTTTGGGTATGTACTTAAATTAGGAACTGTATAATGTAACTAGTTGACTAGAGACATTATCTCTATATCAGTGTTTAATCTGATGCGGATAAAACCTTTATATTCTAGAACACTAAGTGTTTCATTATATAAAAATGATACTGAGATAAATACATTAGATAATTTATATTTTGAAATAAATAAAATCTCAAACATATAAAATGACAAATAAATAGCTCAAATGATTTGATCAATAGAGACTTATTTGTGGCATTGTCTGGGACACAATTAAAGAGACTCGTATATCCACACTTTTTTAGAGAGTGGGTACTAGGACTGATTTGACTATTCAAATAAGGTCTGCGAATCTAGTTTATTAGGTAAACTACCTAAAATATATTTACTTGGTAATAGTAAAAGGGCCACCGATCTGTTAGCCCTATTCATTGTGAAGTAAGTGGGCCCATATCTAGCTAGGCTAGATGTTAACATGAATATTTCGTGACCTTAACGGATGTGACATCACGTTATGGTATAGGTTTCTTTTGAAGAACACAGATCATAAACTTTTATAGTTTCGACACGAAGTAAAAAAAAAAAACAGATCGGCTATAGTATTATGCCGCCACGGTAAACCGTAATGGAAAATACTTAAGCAGTAAGTTCATACGTACATGAAAGAGTACGGTATTCTTTCAGATAATGACATGATAAGGTTTATCACGAGTCGCTCTGAGCTATTTCCTTCAACGGATATGTATTAACAGTGCAAAACTTATTTAGAATAAGGTTCCATATAAATCTGTTGACAGATATCATATAGGATATGAACAGGGAAGAAACGAGGTTTCTCATTCCTGATAATTTGGGTATGCCAGGCATCATAGCGTTTGGATGATACAAAACTAAGGACCCAAATTGGATAAGTGCCAATATAGGTATCCTAAGGGAAACCTTAAGTATAGTACTTGTAAATCCACATGAGAACAATGTGATTGTTGCTCACCATGCGGTTTTCCTGAGAGGAATACCGATATGCAGTGGGTCAGTGGGAGGATAGTGATACTCGATGAAAATCGGAGTAATACTGTTCAGGCACGAAGTCCTTAATGGAACACAAATAGTTCATCTATGATGAATCTATACCATTAATCTTCAAATACACAAGAAACTAGTAGATCAGATAGAGTCAGAAAACAACCTAGGGTATGGGTTTCTGATCTCAACCTCATAAAGATGTCAATCTTATGGAGGTGTACCATCCGATTACGTTTAGAGGAAGTGATACGAGGTATCGACTCCCTGTTATGGCAAAGTGCCATGAGTCCAAATGGATTCCATGTGTAACAACTATGTTTGGATACTAGTTGTTGTACCACAAGGCAGTGTGCCTATGGTACATTAAATGTCTTCAAGGAAGACAACATGGAAGGGAAACATACCAACGTACAAAGCTATGCTTTTGACGGAAAGGTATCGTTATCAACATTATGTTAATAACGGTCAACCTTTTACCTGTTGCCATGGTAAATCATTTTGAAAATGCTTGTTGAAATAACTGTATATTTCATTTATGAAATGTATCAGTTATAAATCAAAATCGCTTTCCTGAAAAGGAAACCTTTTGGAGGATGTTTACAACATCCTGACGATTTTGTATAACCGACAAACAAGGTTTGCGGGTTATTCGATCCATGTTGGATCAATGCAAGCATAAGGTTCTTGGAACTGTCGTTTTGAAATAATCATAATGGTTTATGATTCGACTCAAAACGAAATAATTCTTGTGTATATAAGGAGGTTAGTGGGAGAGCGCACTGACAGTGAAATTCCCATAAAGCTATTGTTGAAAGCTTGGCTTTCAATAGAAATTCTCCGTAGAATTCTGGGGAGTAACAACCTTTATTCAAGGAATAAAGATCTACTGGGATAGATTTGGAGTTGTTAACACTCTCTGGGAAATTGTACATTTAAAATGTACTTGATAGGATGTCTCATACGCTTCGAGCATATGGAGTCACGATCAGGTCAATCCAAGTGATAGTCACTGGATTAAAGATTAAGACATCTATTAGTATCTCAGAGAACTAAAGATGTTGTCAGAAACTATGGAGAAGGAGAACTTGAAGTGACTGGGATCACTGCTGCAAGTTTCCAAAAAGTTAAATACTGTGGTACTATAAAGTTTGAATAACGGAACACTGAGCTGGAAATCTTCCAAGCAAGATAACTGTTGCCGAATAAACAACAAATGCGGATTATTGCTGCAGCTGAGGCATCAATAGAAGTCTTTTGGGTCGAAAGTAAATCTAATTAGATTAGATATAGTTCTGTTAGCAGCTAAGCTATGCGTCAGCACAGGCTAAGGAATTAAAGGTCTCATCGACGATCCAAATATATACTTCTATATCATCTGATTCGTTCGGATCATACATCGTGGCGATGTGATGATCGTATAAATCGCGTCAAACGATAATCAAACAAATCCGTTGACGAAAACCTTTCCTCAGCAATTTGAGCGAACCTTACATAGTTCGGGTGTAGGACACTCGAGTGACTGGCTATGTGCCAAGTGGGAGATTGTTGGATAATATGACCCATAGCGTCACTATTTGCACAGATCATTGTGTTGCTGTGGCAAATTAACTATGTAACAAGGAAATTGCACTCTCGTCATTTGTGATTAGATCACCATAGATATATAAATGAAGAGAGGTCCCTATGATTAGTTCCTGGATTGAGATGATATGAGACAGTATCAGTCCACGAAGGATTAATCATTAAATATCCCTAGCCGTAGTATTATCGAGACTGGACATCGATAATGCGGAATAGGCTAGTATTGCACTTGTGCGCGTTGTGAGGGCACAACGGCATAGTTCTCATATATATAAGTATTGGATACTTGTGCAAGTGCGATAGGAGGTCGTGTTTCACACCGATGGTACGGGAAACAGCTTCGCTCTGGATAGACCCTTCAGAATCCCATTGGTATTATGACTAGTGTCTATGGGAGGCCGAAATCAAGGTAGGTGTGTATAGTCTTAACCTGAGACTTACATCGCTAATACTTACGACAATCGGTAAACTTTGGTTTTGGTGGTGGGGGGATCTTAACTGGTTATGTGTTCACCTCTTCTGGGTTTATCAAGAATCGTAGTGTATTGGATGTGATGTCAAGACGGAAGTGTCACTCAAGTCATAGTGGAGATGATGTCACGCAGGATACGGTATTAGTGCTCTTAAGTGATGCGCATCCAATCGTGATATTATGACCAGGTCATGAATATCCGATTATAGAGACTAGTTACCAGACATCCGATATGTGTTTCGGACGGGGCAGACACTTATCCAGCCCCAGCCCTAGCACGTGATTATCCGATACTGGGCCGATTTGCACAATACAATCGTATACTACGCTTGATACAGATCTAAATATTCTTAAAAGGATTTGTCAGGAGAATTGGGTAGACTTGGTGCTTTGCTAGGAGTTGACCTTGTCTCGTAAATCGGTAGAACGTAGTACTTGGTACGTACGTGATTCGGATACTCCGACGACCGTATTTACTGCCAACTTATCCGGAGATCTCATGGGTCGCTTCCCGATAATCCACCGATGACGCACAACTCGCACTCTTGAATAATCTGGGATTATATAGAAGAGAGAGAAAATTAATCTAGGATTAATAACGGAGATATTTTATCCGGGATAAAATGTCGTCTAAAGAGAGAAAAACGATTAATTTGGAATTTATCGATAAAATTATTATATTCGATATAATAATCGAAATTCGATTTCGACGCGAAATTAAAATAGATTTTAATTCGGGCAAACGAGTTAATTTAGAATTAATTCGTTAGCGACGTAAATAATAATTTCGCTAAGCGCAATTATTTATTTAAATTCGATTGAATTAACGTCGCTACGTAAGTTCGGTATTTCGGAAATATCGAACCCGAACGCGTGAGTGCACGTGGGCCCACTTCATTTGGAAACGTGTGGGGTCCACATGACACATGTCATATATGCATTATTTAATTCTAATGCATTACAGGAGATAGTGTACAATGCACTCAATGGTCTTGCATGGAAATTGAGTGTTTGACACTCTAAGCCTTTGCATGATTTGTGTCATAAGTTTATTATTAATTTAATAAATATTATGGCATAAATATAAATTGATTTTTTGTAACAAAATCAATTAGAACTCTCTCATCTCTCTCACGCCCAAAGGGGCACAATGCTCACTGTTTTTCATCACAAAAACCGTGACTTTAAGGGAAGCAAGAGTGGGTTTTCATGGTGAAAATTCAAGTGCTAGCACACTTACAAGTCTTGCGAAGGTGGTAGGGAGGTTCCCACATGAGCCGGGATCCATCGGACGAAGCTCGGAGCTCCGTTTCTTCACTCAAATTTCTGTTTTTGCAGGGCAGTGGACTGCCACCAGTGGGCGTGAAAGGCAGTGAAGAAAATGGCTTGATTCGTCTTCAAATCGACATAACCGATCGATGTGAGTATTCCGCTACCTCCGTTGATGTATTCACGCATTATTTCATGTCTTGATTTGATCTTGGGACCTTAGAATAAACCAACAGATCCATGTGTCGCAACGCGAGTAGTGACATGATGGGACACGTGTTGAGGAAGGCGCGGCATGACACGATGTAAAGGCTGTGTCGCGACGCAAAATCTGATTTTTTATTTTTTCCATTTTTCAATCTTGTTTGTCCCGTCGAGCTTCTGAGCGGTATTTTACCTAAAAAATAACATAAAATAACACAGTAAAAACACTCAAAGCATGACAAAAATAATATTTCACAAATGTGCCAATTTAGAGAGATTAGTGAAACTATTAGTGTAAATGATTACTTTATCGTATAATAAATATGCACTTTTTAGTGTTCATCACACCCCCAACCAGCTTATTACTTCAAGTGGAATTTAAAAAGAAAAATTCTTATCTCAGTCAACAATTGTTTTCTTTCTTTCTAAATGATCAAATAAATGACTTCTCCTGTACTTTTTACCATTCTTCCATGTACTCATAAAACAATGTATTAATCAATATATTGTGCCCACAATATCACAAGTATTTGTTGAAAAGAGAGTAATATTTTTGTCATAAAATTATATTAGAGTTTACACATTTTGACAGTGAAACTTTATTTTTAAACATATCTTCAATCCATGTATCAAACTTTGGGCCAGTGACTCCCAAACCAGTTGGTTTTAGGGCACTAGGTGTTAAGACACCCCTACAGACTTAATTGCTCGGATCTCAGATAAAAAGTGTCTGATTCCCTTAAGCTTTGTTTTTAACCCCTGTAACGAGCTTTGGGCCAGTAATTCCCAGACCAGTTGGCCTTAGGGTACCAAGTATTAAGACACTCCTATGGACTTAATTGCTCGAGTTTAAAAGGCTACGAAAACGAACTTAATTCAACTTTTTTTTTTGACATTATAAAAATTCCACTGCCTATAGGTGTTATCTCCAACAAATTAGAGAACTGAATATTACATAATTTTCACTTACCACCCATGATCATATGTTACCATATTGTTGATAATATCTGTCAGACGAGCATATAAAGATCAAATTTAATCAATCTTATGGAGAATTCATAAATTTGAATGATTCAAAAAGAAAGGAAGGATAAATAACTTGTTACAAATTAAATTGATATGCGTCTCAGGAGTGAAAATGCCTTACACAACCACCTATAGACAATATTTCCACTTGGTTTAGAAAACAAACTTGTTGTTATTTTATGTGTATATATATGGATATATATTCTTACACACAAAATAACAACAAAAAGAAAATGTTTTTAAAAAAAACATCAATTAAACATGAAATTTATAAGAAAATTATCTAGTAAACTATCTTCTCCCCCAACCAAAATGACTTAACTTAATGACACCTCTTATCTCATTGTCAGGTATGCATCTTCTGAAAATCTGATTAGGGCAGCATTTAAATAGATAAGGATCAACCTAGTAGAATCTTTTGACTTCGGTCAAAAATTTCTTCTTATCGTGTTGGCTCCAGTATGGGGGTATCTTTCCTGTTGCAAGAAAATTGACAATATTAGCATACCAAGGCATTATGTTTACCAAAAATAAAAATTCATCGGGAAAAGAATCATTGATGGGAGTGGTATCGATTAGTGTGTCGTTTGTGAGTCTCGATAAGTGATCTGCAACCACGTTCTCTGCCATTTTATTGTCTTTGATTGTAAGATTGAATTCTTGAAGCAACAAAATCCAACGTATTAATCTTGGCTTGGTATCCTATTTAGACATTAAATATCTAACAGCAGCATGATCAGAGTAAACAACAGTTGAAGAACCGATTAAATATGATAGAAATTTATCCAATGCAAATATTACAGCAAGTAGTTCTTTTTCTGTGGTAGTGTAATTCATATGTGCACTGTTTAAAGTTCTACTTGCGTAATATATTATATGTGGCTTACCTTCTTTCTCTGTCATAGAACTGCACCAACTGTATAATCACTAGCATCACAGATTAGCTCAAAGGGTAAGGACCAATAAGGGGATTGCATAATAGGAGCAGAAGTTAAAAGACTGATAATTTTTTGGAATGATTTTTGGCATTCTTCTGTCCATTCAAATGTTGCATCTTTTAATAGGAGGTTACATAAGGGGTAGGTCTGTATATAGTACTAAATTTTTTAATGAACCTCCTATAAAATCCTGCATGTCCTAAAAAAGAACGAATGTCCCTAACTATTTTTGTGATGGTAATTTAAAAATGACCTCTATTTTTGCCTTGTCAACCTCAATTCCTTTAGACGACACAACATGTCCTAAAACATTTCCTGAATTAGTCATGAAATGGCATTTTTCCCAATTTAACACAAGTCTTTTTTCTTCCCATCTTTTCAAAACATTTTCCAGATTAGTCAAGCAATTATCAAATGAATTTCCAAAGACAGTTATATCATCCATAAAGACCTCTAAACAGTGTTCAAACATGTCATTAAATATGCTCAACATGCATCGTTGGAATGTTGCAGGTGCATTACAATGTCCAAAGGGCATTTTCCTAAATGTAAATGTTCCAAAGGGGCATGTGAATGTGGCATTTTCCTGGTCTTCTAAAGCAATGTGAATCTGATAATAACCCGAGTAACCATCAAGAAAATAATAGTATGGGTGTCCAGCTACTCTTTCTAAAATTTGGTCAAGAAATGGCAAAGGGAAATGATATTTTCTAGTTGTGTCATTCAATTTTCTATAATCAATGCACATACGCCAACTAGATGAAATGCGAGTTAGGATTAATTCCCCTTTTTCATTTTTTACAACAGTGATTCCAGACTTTTTAGGTACAACATGTGTAGAACTGACCCACTTACTATTAGAAACACGATAGATAATGCATGCATCAAGAAGTTTAAGGACCTTTATTTTTACTACTTCTTTCATGTGAGGGTTTAATCTTTTTGGGGTTGACGATATGTCCTAGCATTATCTTCTAGATGTATTCGGTGTGTGCAGATTAATGGATTAATATATTTTATGTTTTTAAAGTCCATCCAATTGCCAGTTTATGTTCTTTTAACACATTTAAAAGTTTTCCTTCCTGATCGCTTGTGAGAGAAGAAAAATTACCACAGGGTAAGTTTGATTATCTTCTAGAAATGCATATTTCAATCCTTCTGGTAAAGCTTGTAACTCCAAATTAGGTGCTTCTTCATGTTTTCCTTCGTCCAGTGTTCCCAGTTCCTCCAAGTTTACAATCTTTCCCTCATCTTCCAATACCTGTGTTGTAGGTCAAGTAGAATCATTAGTAATATCTAAATTTATTTGCGCACTTGACTCAATAAAATTAGTGGTTAAAAAAAATCATAGGATCAGATAAACTCCCCTGAATATGCTCCTCCACAATATATTCAATTGATTCTATGCTTTCATTTTCATTATCTTCATCATATGGCTATTTGCACATGTTAAAAATATTTAGCTCTAATGTCATGTTGCCAAAAGAAAGATTCATGATTCCATTCCTGTAATTAATTAAAGCGTTAGCTGTTGCTAAAATGGCCAACCAAGTATTACAGGGATTAGCTTATAACTCTCTGCCACAGGTTGTGTTTCTAAAATAATAAAATCCATATGATATATTAATTTATCGATTTGTAATAACACATCTTCCACAATTCCTTTTGATACCTTAATTGATCTATCGGCAAGTAAAAGGGTAGTTGAGGTTGGTTTCATCTCACCGATATTAAGTTGTTGGTAAACCGAAAATGACAGTAAATTTACACTAGCTCCAAGATCAAGCAAAACATGTTCAATGTTTTTATTTCTAATAATACAAGAAATAGTTAGACAACCAGGGTCTTTTTTTTTTAATGCATTATTGGTTAGGAGAATGGAACTTACCTGTTCAGCTATAAGCTTTCTTTCTTACCTGTGTTTTCTTTTAACGGTGCACAGATCTTTCAAAATTTGGCATATGATGTATCTGTTGGATGGCATCTAATAAATGGATATTGACCTTTACCTTTTTGAATATTTCATAAATCTCTGGGGAATGGTTCAATTTCATTTTTTTAATACCTGAGGAAATAGAGGTGCATGAGAAAAACTGTTATTATCGACGATGGGTAATGGCTCTTTCGCGAGGTTCAAGAATAGGTCTGTGGATGTTCTTACCACTGCGAAGAGTAATAACAGATTTGACTTGGTCTAAGTGTTGAATTCCAGAACTACCCTCGTGAGGGTTTTAATGACTCTTGGGATTTGACTGTGGTTGTGTAGGAAACTTACCTTTTTCTTTAATTGCCAAAACAGATGTGATTTTATCAAAAGTTTCCTTCAAATCATTCATCATTTATGCATTTTGGTTATTGATGGTTTCTTGTTTTTCCATGAATGCACTCAAGTTATCTTCAATAGTTTTTCTAGGTGGTGGGACATATGGTGCATAATTTTGGGAATTTCGGAAATTCTGGTATAGCTGGGGAGGTTGGTGTGAAGGTTGTGCTTGGTTATCATTTTGAAGTTTTGATGGTTTCTCCAACCAGATTTATAGGTCTATGAGTATGGGTTTGGATTTAGTCTATTAAATGTGTTTATGGAACTAACTTGGTCATGGAGACATTTTTTCAAGGCTGTTAAGGATGGGAAAACTTCTGTGACATGTTCATTTGAACTACAGATTTGACATATGACTTCCTGAACTGACTTGACATGATCACTCTGTTGGTTTTCTATAAGGTCCCAAGATCAAACAAGACATGAAATTATGTGTGAACACATCAACGGAGGTAGCGGAATACTCACATTGATCGGTAGAGTCGATTTGGAGACGAATGAAGGCCAAAAACGTACTACCTTTCACGCCCACTGCATGCAGTCCACTGCCCTGCAAAACAGAAATTTGAGTGAAGAAACGGAGCTCCAATCTTCGTCGGATGGATCCCGTCTCATGGGGAACCTCCCTACCACCTTCGCAAAACTCGTAGTGTGCTGGCACTTGATTTCTCACCATGAGAAACCACTCTTTGCTTCCCTCTGTTCACGCCATTTCTGGTTCCAAACCAGTGAAGAACAAGGCTTTTTGGCGTGAGAGAAGAGAGGAAATGAGAGAGTTGTGAAATTGTGTATTGAGTTAAATTGATTTACCAAAAATCAATTTATATTTATGCATATATTTCATTAAATTAATAAAAATTATGACACATAACATGCAATGGCTTAGAGTGTCAAACACTCAATTTCCATGCAATGACATTGAGTGCATTGTACACTATCTACATGCAAAGCATTAGAATGACATGTGTCATGTGGGCCCCACACGTTTCCAGATGAAAGTGGGCCCACGTGCACTCACGCGTTCGGGTTCGATATTTCTGAAATACCGAGATTACGTCGCGACGTTAATTCAATCGAATTTAAATAAATAATTACGCCTGGCGAAATTATTATTTACGTCGCTAACGAATTAATTCTGAATTAACTCGTTTGCCCGAATTAAAATCTAATTTTAATTCCGCGTCGAAATCTAATTTCGTTTAATATATCGAATATATTAATTCATCGATTAATTCCAAATAATCGTTCTCTCTCTTTAGACGACATTTTATCCCGGATAAAATATCTCCGTTATTAATCCTAGATTAATTTTCTCTCTCTTCTTTATAATCCCAGATTATTCAAGAGTGCGAGTTGTGCGTCATCGGTGGATTATCGGGAAGCGACCCATGAGATCCCCGGATAATCTGGCAGTAAATACGGTCGTCGGAGTATCCGAATCACGTACGTACCAAGTACTACGTTCTACCGATTTACGAGACAAGGTCGACTCCTAGCAAAGCACCAAGTCTACCCAATTCTCTGGACATATTCATCAAAGAATATCTAGATCTGTATCAAGCGTAGTATACAATTGTATTGTGCATATCGGCCCAGTATCGGATAATCACGTGCTAGGGCTGGGGCTGGATAAGTGTCTGCCCCGTCCGAAACACATATCGGATGTCTGGTAACTAGTCTCTATAACGGATATTCATGACCTGGTCATAATATCACGATTGGATGCGCATCACTAAAAGCACTAATACCGTATCCTGCGTGACATCATCTCCATTATGACTGGAGTGACACTTCCATCTCGACATCACATCCAATACACTACGATTCCTGATAAACCCAGAAGAGATGAACACAGAACCAGTTAAGATCCCCCACCACCAAACCAAAGTTTACCGATTGTCGTAAGTATTAGCGATGTAAGTCTCAGGTTAAGACTATACACACCTACCTTGATTTCGGCCTCCCATAGACACCTAGTCATAATACCAATGGGATTCAGAAGGGTCTATCCAGAGCGAAGCTGTTTCCCGTACCATCGGTGAAACACGACCTCCTATCGCACTTGCACAAGTATCCAATACTTATATATATGAGAACTATGCCGTTGTACCCTCACAACGCGCACAAGTGCAATACTAGCCTATTCCGCATTATCGATGTCCAGTCTCGATAATACTACGGCTAGGGATATTTAATGATTAATCCTTCATGGACTTATACTGTCTCATATCATCTCAATCCAGGAACTAATCATAGGGACCTCTCTTCATTTATATTCTATGGTGATCTAATCACAAATGACGAGAGTGCAATTTCCTAGTTACATAGTTAATTGCTACAACAACACAATGATTTGTGCAAATAGTGATGCTATGGGTCATTTTGTCCAACAATCTCCCACTTGGCACATTGCGAGTCACTCAAGTGTCCTACACCTGAACTATGTACGGTTCGCTCAAATTGCTGAGGAAAGGTTTTCGTCAGCGGATTTGTTCGATTATCGTTTGACGCGATTATACGATCATCACATCGCCACGATGTATGATCCGAACGAATCAGATGATATAGAAGTATATATCTGGATCGTCGATGAGACCTTTAATTCCTTAGCCTGTGCTGACGCCTAGCTCAGCTGCTAACAGAACTATATCTAATCTAATTAGATTTATTTTCGACCCAAAAGACTTCTATTGCTGCCTCAGCTGCAGCAATAATCCGCGTTTTTTGTTTATTCGGTAACAGTTATCTTGCTTGGAAGATTTCCAGCTCCCTGTCCCGGTGTTCAAACTTTATAGTACCGCAGTATTTAACTGTTTG
>SKCR01003569.1:0-27059 GCA_019454045.1 Zanthoxylum bungeanum
CCTCAAAGGCACCCTTAGGGTTGGGGTGTAACCCTCCAAAGGGTTATACCCCCTATGCACCCCTTGGAGCATAGGATCACTTTACACACAATTAGAGGACATATCCCCATGGGGTACCATCCAAGGGACATGTCCCTCCTCCATCTAAACAAATATATTTGAAGATTTTAAGAATTTCCAACATTGACAACAAGAGTTAACCTACAGAAGCATAACATTTAAAACTTTTTCCACAACACAATTCTTGTAGCTGCTAACTAGGTGCTAGTCGGATGGCAAAATTACCACAGTAGAAAGCTTCACTTCTTTAACTTATATTAAAACAAATACCCAGCAAAAGAAAACCATCGAGAGAAAGAAAAAATTATCAAACCTTGCGTTGCTGAGCATCTTGCGGCCGAGGCCAGAACAATGAGGAGAATTGAAGTCCATCAATCCACCTCTCAGATGAACTAGCCATCTAATGCAGAAAAAAAAATTAATTATAATAAAAAATTTCCAAATTTATCCTTCCTCTTCCTTTTTCTTCAACCAGTCACAAGAACACAAAATTTTCCTTTGTAACCGCTACCAATCAAGAATCAAAATATCGTAATTCCTCTGTCTCTAAATATTCTGCAATAAATAAATAAATATTTACCAGAATTAATAATTGAATTATAACACGATTAAAAAAAACAGAGATATAAAAAACTTAACTAAAAACAAAATGATTCACATAAATATAAAAGCACATATCAATAAATAAACAAATTTATCATTTTTTTAATGGTTTTTCTTTTATTCCTAATCATCAAAGCCAGTAGCTACCAGATCATTTCAGCTTCACACACAAAATAAATAAATAAATAAATGTACAGCACCATCAAATTGAGCTTTCAAAACAAAAAACAAACATCAAGAAAATTTAAAAAGAAAAATGAAAGTGAGAAAGTACCTGTAATCTTACTTTTGTTTGTTGAGAAATTCAGGAGCTTCTGCATGTTTTATTTTGGAAACTTGATTTTGTGTAATATAATTCACTGTAAAAGTAATAATTTATTATAACTAGTATAAGGCCCACATTTTGTGCGGGTTGAGCTATTGATCTTGTAAATGTTCTGAATCTTATCGGTTTTATAGTTTAAATGAGATAATTAATTTATTTACATGTAATATTTATTTCTCATTCGTTTATCTCTCAGTTTTCAAATAATATTTCTAATTCATTATACAAAAGCTAATAGTCAGATTATGCATGCTAATGCACAGTAAATAATAAAAAACTTATGAAATAAAAAAACTTATAAAAATCATTTAAAATAAAACAACAAATAACAATAAATCCGAAATCTAAAAAATTGGCTAAGTTTTTTGGGCGATTATTATTAAGGTTTCTTAATTTAATAGAAGATTATATTTTTTATATTGTAATAAATTTTTATTTTAATAATTAATTATTTTACTTTGATAATTTAATAATAAAAATATTAACTACGAATATTAGGTGTCACGTATTTTTTTATTTTAATATGTTTTCTTATTTAATAGATTTATTAATTTAATAGTGCTTTTTAATTGTAATATGATAATATAATATGTTTTCTTATTACAATACAATCCTTAAAAAATTATAATTTTTATTTTTATTGTAATGTGTTTTTTATTTAATATAAAATTAATTTTAAATATATTTTACTTTTATAATTTAATATTAAAAAATTAATTGAAGAGATTAATTGTATAGATTAAGTGTCACGTGTGTTTTTTATTTTAATGAGAGATTAAATTATGTTTTCTTATTATAATAGGTTTTTTATTTTAATTTTATAATTTATAATAATAAATTAAGATATTAATTAATTAATAGATTTTTTACTTTAATAGTAGATTATGTTTTTATATTGTAATAGATTTCTTATGTTAATAATTTATTATTTTATATTTTATGTTTTAATAATAATAAATACTTTTTGAGAAATTTTAATTTTATAATTTAATAATAAAAAATTAATTGTAGATAATTTAATAGTGTTTTTTTTATTTTAATAAGATAGTCTAATATTTTTTCTTGTTATAATATAATTCTTATAAAATTATAATATATATTTTTATTTAATAGATTTATTAATTTAATTTATAACTTTAATAGGAAGCCGCTATGTGACGCATAGATAATTTAATAGTATTTTTTATTTTAATAAGATAGTCCAATATGTTTTATTGGTATAATATAATTATTATAAAATTATAATATGTATTTTTATTGTAATATGATTTTTATTTAATATATTTATTATTAATTTAATTTTATAATTTTAATATCAAGGCGTCGCGTGACGCGATGAGGAATGTTAAAAATATTTAATTTTTATAATAATAATAATAATAATCACAGTATTATAAATTTATAATTATAAGAATAAAGAATTACTATTTTAGATGCGCTCTTAGCGCAGATTTGCTGCATACGTGGCAAGGATATTTTCCTCTCGCCCGATAGGACGTGTGTCACGTCATCTGCATGCATCAACTTGACATGGCATTGGTTTGTTCATGATCGAAACCATAGTGAAGTTGTGAAATGACGGAGCTGCCCTCGATATTGATGATTAAAAAATTGTTGTCCGCATGAGAATGATTGAAACGAGGGTGTTGGTGGCGAAATATTTTATTCGTTTTTGAAGTGTGTCACGAGAGAGTACGTCTACCTTATGCCGTGGACCGTACACGTGTAAGATTTAAGTCAGTATTAAAGTGTCCTCATTCTAACCAAAAGAGAAAATGTATACATATTTATGGGAAAAACTTATTTAGAATCGTTATCCAATTAATGAATTATACGTGTTTTAGTTATTTTGAAAATGATCAATCAAAACATAGAAAGAAAAATAACTAGAACACGTGTAATTCATTAATTAACTGGTTCTATAGATACTGTCTCTATATAAATTTTTCTCTATAATTTTTATACACATACTTTTGTATTCATTAAATATTGGAATTTGAGTGGCCAATTAAAAAAATTTACTTAAAAACCACCAATTATTAGGATCATATCCCTTCTTTTATTTTTTTTGAAACTAGCATCATAACCCTTGAGTTTTGATAAAAACAACCCAACCAAGGGGGTGTGTATATCATAACCCTTGAGTTTTGATAAAATCATAAGTAATGATGATATAATTTATGAATTTTCACACAAGTCCCTACTGTCATATTTCGTCAAAAACATGTTATTAGAATCATAATTTGATTGCTATACTCATGAATTTAGTTTATTCAAGGTATTGTAAATATGAATTTGAATAAAGAAATTACAAGTTTTTAAATGTAGATAGTTGTTACATAAAAATAAAAATTTTAATTGAGAGTTACAAGTTTTTGAATGAGTAAAGATGTTACAAAATACCACAATTTATTAGGGAGTCTCATATTGGAAAGCTACACACCAATTTTATTGTTTATATGGTGTTGTGTATTGGGTTGGGTTTGGACCCCAATAGGTACCACTTTTGTGGAATAGTGAGGAGTTAGACTAATGGTGGTTCACCACACATGTTAGAGTGTATGCCCTAAAACCAGTTATGGATGTAATGGTTTAAGACATATTGTTTGTAATATACTTTATTATTTATTAATAAAAATGCATTTGTTAACTACACATTATTACATTCATATTTTATGTGTATGTCCTGAGACATTATGTCAAATAAATATTGTTAATCCAAAAGACGTTTGTGATTATGAGAGTCAATAATATTTATATATGTCTCAAATTAAGTTCTTGGTAAAATGTGATTGCTATACAGGACAATAATATATCACTTGACCAATATTATTGTGTGTCGCCTAGATTAACATATGATGTTAATAGAATGAATGATGAGTTTCATATCATAAGGACACAAACAATAGATGTTTCATTAGTAGAATGAAATATCAAACACGACCACAAAAACGTAAAATCACATGGTAATATTATCTAAGGTCATTGATCTTCGTAATAATACATTAGTGTCATCATATCATCTGACCTGAAATTATATGATGACTTGTGCGATAATACTCTTGGTTCACTAGTATATCCTCATTCGACTATCCACGTCATTTGAATAAATGGTAGATGGCCTTGATTGACGTACGAAGTCACGTATGCTTCAAGATGTGATCCGATAACTTTGATAA
Organism: Zanthoxylum bungeanum; assembly: GCA_019454045.1. NCBI lineage: Eukaryota > Viridiplantae > Streptophyta > Magnoliopsida > Sapindales > Rutaceae > Zanthoxylum > Zanthoxylum bungeanum. The sequence goes on from SKCR01003569.1 coordinate 4,168, forward strand.
TAAAAGTTATAGTTGTTTCAAGGAAACTTAAAGTTGTGGATATAAGTCTTTGACCAAAGCAGTCGATATCTTAGAGATATCAAATTCACAAGATAAAGTTTAAATATATTTTCGAGTATAAGGATTTGACCTTACCATGATCCCAGACTCGATAAGAAACATAAATATCAGAAGGAATGAGATGACATGTTAATTTGAAGTGTATTCTAACAGGTTCATATGTTTTCCCACTTCATTCATCGACTATGGGTCATGACTTGCTGTTATGCGATTACCCATGGTCTGTGGAATATCATAGAGATGAAATATTAAAGAGTTAATATTATTCCACTGCTACTCGATAATGAACCTAGAACGGTCGTACAATATAGTTATCTTCTATGTTACAAATTCGAGAATGTTTATTAAAAGTTAATAAATGATTATTTTGGCATTTCCTAATTGGATTAGGATATTTGAGATATTTCGGAAATATTTATTTGATTAATAAATTCGAAATATAAAATAAGATTTAATTATTTAATTAAATATTTGATATTTATATTAAATAAATTAAATGTAATTTTAATCAATTATTAATTAAAATTAAGTAAGTTAAATTAATTAATTAATAGTTAATTAATTATTAATAGTTAATTAATTAATTAATATGCCAAAATAATATTAATCTATTGGGCTTTAATTTAGTGGGTTAGCACCCAAATTAATTAGAGTCCTAATTAAGATTAAATAGTTAAGTTTTTATTTAATTAGGATTTTTATTTTGATTGAGTATCCTATTTTTATTTTGGAAATAATCTTTAAGAGATCAAATTTGATTTGAATATATATTGGATTTACCCTATTGTATTGGGATACAATTAAAACAAATCATATATATATATATATATGTGTGTGTGTGTCTTCACGTTAAAGAAAATCAATATAACAAAAAAAAAAAAGTTTGCTTGTTTATATATAAAAGCAAAGTTGCTGTTTATATAAGGATATATAAATATTCAAGCAAAAGTTGTTGTTTGAAAAAGCGTGTGCTCTTGCGCATGTAATATATATTATAAAGTTAATGGTATGAGAGGAAAGAGAAGACAATCAATGGTTAGGATTAAGAGAAATAATGTATCCAAATGCTATTTTTATGTGGTTTAATTGGCGGCTCAGATCATTTCATTATAATCTAATGGCTGATAAAGAATCCTTCCATTATAAAATCTCTATAAAATTGGAAAATAAAAACTAACTTAAACATCCTAGAAAATAAAATAGTTTCTTTTGTTTTCAATAGTGGGAGCGATTTGTTCGTAGATGAGTGTTAGTGTGCCAACTAGAGGTGCAATGTTTGGTGCACCACTACAAGGGAAAAATCAATGAGATATTCAAAAGGCTCGAGAAAGATAATAAGCACATCGATGTATGTTTTATTATAAATGAATATTATTTATGTTGATAAATAAAATATTTGTTGCATGTAGGGGTGAGCAAAACCGGTTTCGGTTTCGGTTCCGCATGGAACCGGAACCTACCCAGAAAAATCTGGTTCCGCACTAAGTGGAACCGGAACCTACCCAATTAGACAGGGTACCCTATTATTCGGTTCCAATCCGGTTCCGAATTACCCTATTTTAAAATATTTTAATAAAAACTACATTCCAATACGAGTCCGTAGGAAAAAACGGGGACCAAATCGGAGTGCAGAAGCTCAAGAACGAAGAAAATGAAGCTTTAGACTTTTAAAAACAGAGGCCATCAGTAGTCCCAGTTTAACAGAGACCATCAGTAGTCCCAGTTTAACACTCAGTTGAATGTAATCAGAACAAGCAAAAAAAAATGTTATAATCCAGTAAAGGTATTGGCCAATTGGAAATAGCCAGTAATAACAAGAAGTAATAAAAAAGTTTTAAACATCTATAAATTTCACATTGTTAAGACTAGATTCACTCTCAGAAATACAATTTTCGACCTAATTTAGGTTCTAAATTTCAACAGAAATTATCCGATACGTTATTAAAACCGGTTCCATGGTTCGGTTCTGGTTCCGATCATTTTGGAACCGGAACCTGCCCGATTATAACTGGTTCTGGTTTCAAACCCGAAAAATCGGTCCGGTTCCAATAGGTTCCGGGTAGACCCGGAACCGTTGATCACCCCTAGTTGCATGCATGTTTAAATTAAATTAGATTAATTTAATAGTAAACTGTTTACATCAACAACGGCATAACCACGATTCTTAAAGTGGTTTTGGCAGAAAATTTTAAAATCCGGTCACATGGATGCTTCCGCGCTAACCCAAAACCTTACAACACACGCGTGCGTGCAATATATATCTATCTTTTTTGAGAAAATACCTTTAAATGTTTTTTCAAAAGTTTATAACATTCGTAACTGATTTCCCATTTAACACGTTTTGAAAAATAAATCAAATAAATTACGTGTAACAGCTCTCTTTTTAAGGTTTCCCCTTTAATACAGGTTTTTCCATTTGTAAAACATACAGACTTGCGAAAATCTCTCTTCAAGAGGAAAAAAAAACTCCATTTGTTTATTTGTTAGACTTCAATTTCTGAGCAAAAATTTGAGTTGTTGGTATGAGCATGTCAATCGGTTTCTGTGCTGACCGATTGAGACAGTGTTTATCTGGGCTATTTTATCATGTGGACATCGAGGCCGATTACTGCTAGCACTATTTTTTGGGCAAAGCCGCGAAACCTCTTAAAGAGAGCGACCTAGTCCGCGACTCAACCCAGTTCCGATTTTATTTTCCTGGTGAACGATAATATTGTTTTGATTCTTGCAATCTGTTTCAACAATTTTAAGACGATTGATATCTGTCATGTTTGCTTCTGCTACTAATGTCATGAACACTATTGCTTTTGATTTTGATGCTATTGATTTGAACAAACTCTTCCGGTTTCAAGGATTTCACTTTAAATGTTGGAGATTAAAAATGATATTTTTCCTCACTATTAAAAAATATAGCGAACTTTTATATGTCTGAAAAACCCGAATCGTCTGATGACCCTACCGTAGTCCAAATTAGGGAGCATGAAAATTGGGAAGAGAATGATTTTATATGAAAAAACTATATACTTAATGGTCTGTCTGATGAATTATATGATATATATATTTCTAAAAAAACTGCTAAAGATGTTTGAGATTCCCTTCTGAACAAATATGATACTGAAGAGGCTAGGTCTAAAAAATATGTTGTTAGTCGTTACCTTAGATACCAAATGGTATATGATAAATCCGTAGAAACTCAATCCCATGAACTATAAAAAAAAATAGCACATGAGATTATATATGAGGGTATGTATCTAAATGAACAATTCCAAGTAACTGTGATAATTGATAAACTACCTCCATCGTGAAAAGACTTTAAAGGTATACTTAGGCATAAAACTAAGAAATTTTCCCTAGAAATTCTTATTACCCGCCTTCGCATAAAAGAGGAAGCCCGCAAATAGGATCAAAAATAAGAGATTATAGTTGTGTCAAACAATAAGAAACCTGCCCCAGTAGTCCTGAAACCTAATGGTAAAAATATGAAGAAAAAGTTTATCTCTAAGAACAACAAAAACCATAATCACCAAAACCCAACAACAAAATCCAAGATAACACGAACAAACACCAACCTCCCTTAGGAAATGATAATGGCCAGTTCAAATACTACAACTGTGAAAACTATGGCATCTTGCTCGGAACTGCCGGAATAAGTGTTCCGCTCCACAAGCGAACCTTACTGAAGACCAACTAGTTGCTATGATCTCTGAGATCAACATGGTTGATGGATCCGAGGGTTGGTGGGTTGACACTGATGCTTTTCTTGTCATGTCTGTTATGATCGTGCTTTGTTAAAGTCCTACGGGGAAGCTGCAGACAATAAAGTGTTGTTTGGTGACTCCCACACCACTATGGTTGCTGGGACTGGTGAGTGGAACTGAAGTTCACCTCTGGGAAGACCATTATTCTCAAGGATGTGTTGCACACTTATGAGATAAGAAAGAACTTGGTTTGAGGCTATCTCCTGAATAAGCTGGGTTTACAAAAATTATTGGGGTTGATTTGTATACTCTCACCAAAAATAATATTTTTGTGGGAAAAAGTTATGCTATTGATGGAAATGTTCAAACTCAATATTGCTATTAATAAAATTGATTCTTCTGTTTACATATTGTGTTCCTTTAATGTTTGGCATACTCGATTTTGTCATGTTAATAAACGAATTATTAAGAACATTAGTAACTTAAGTTTAATTCCTGAATTATCTCTGAATGATTTTGAAAACTGTGAATTTTGTAATCAAATAAAAATTACTAAAACTCCACATAAATCTGTTTCAACACAAGGTATTTATTTCCAAAGAAACAACTAAATCTTAATTAAAAAAATTGTAAATCTTTTTTTAAGTTAGTTTATATTAGAACTTGAATATTTTATTAACTTATTTGTTTAATCCTAATTATGTTTATCACTTTATCTTATGATATGTCTACTCTAAACATGATATAGAAGAAAAGAAATGTAGTAACGTTCAAGGGAGATATTGATAATTGATTCAAAATCTTATTTTATTTCAACTTCTTGAAAGTTATAACATCAAATCATTACCTTTATCGACACATAATAAAGGTCATTGCAAAATGCCAAAGACTTGCATAAAAAATGATAATTATGTCTATATTTATAATTTTAATATAACTTAAGGAGCTAATCAATCATTTTACCCACCCCAATTAACCCGAAAAAAAAAAAAAAGGAACGGTCAATGGGATACTCAGGAAAAAATCAAACCATTGTTGCATGACACGTTAGCAAATTCAAAGGCCGGGAATTAACGGGCAGAATCCCGGGCAGCCCACAGAAGTATCTGGTGGTTCACGCACCTGGTGGAGATATTTTTCAATTTTAGAAACCAAAAATTAAATGGTGACGTGTACCAATCGCAGGAGAGCTATAGATGTATATATAACACTTAGATTTCGCTTAAAACACACGTGGCGCTATGGTGTGAGAGGAATATATCTTCATCTGATCAACTCTCGCCCGCCCACTTTTCTACCCAAAGATTTCTGGTGGGGCCATTCGGGCTTTAAAACAGCATGGATGGGATGTTTCGAAATGCGCATGATCAATCTCGTCGGTAAAGATAACAACGGATTGGATATGATATAGCAATATCAATAAATATATTTATCCTATTTAATTAATTGATATAAATATTATTTCATTATCCATTTCTAACATACCGATTTCTCATTCGAATTATCGTTCACAGAGATTTTATATCTATCTTAACGAGATTTCAAAATCCGTACACAACCCCACCTAATTAACAGATGTCAAAAATTATGTCCCATTAGGATTTTGTGTCATGATGGATGATCATGCATCAACGTCATCATCATATCCCATGGAGCAGTATGGTTATGCTCTACACGTGGCGGTACTTGATTCGTTAACTTGTCATATATAAGCCCGTGACTCGGAAGCCGTGTGCAAATTTACAATTGCGTTTTTTTTTTCCCAAGTAATTGTCCAAATTTACTTTTTATCATTTATCCTCAAAACAGTAAGTTAAATATATTTATTTGAAAATCTGGAGGTCAAGTTCATCGGGGGCAAATTTACAAATGCTTTTCAGTCATTGGAAATTTTACCTCACTCAAAAAATTAATGTAGGTTTTAGTTTCGAGTAAATTTTTTAAATGAAGTATTACTATTAAAATTATATTGTGATTATTTATACACATTTTTTATCCCTAATTACGTGATCTAGTGATTTTCAATTATCTCTATTTAATTTTTAAAAATTTATATATATATATATAGTTTTGGAATAAATTTTTTGTTTCCCTCGACATTTTTTTTACAACCATCTATATAGCACCTCTTTCAACTCTGAAATAAGCAAATTTGAAACTTGATGAGGAACAAAAAAAAGTTAATTAAGTTATGGTTGTAGGTAAAGTTCGGTCCGGCCTAGTATGATTATAAAAAAATTTGTAATTATAATTATTCGGATTTTTAAAAAAAAATTAATTGTACGGATAATTATTTTTATTTGTCTATTCGGTTAAATGTAATTTATTCGGTTTTTTCAATTTCTTAAAAATAAAAAATAAAATATTTTTTTATATGATATAATCATCATTTAAATCATTTAAAATATAGTAAAATACAAAATTATAATAACCTAAGTAAAAAACTATAAATATTTCATGAAATTATTCATTGCTAAATAATAAATATTGTAAAAATGTAATAAATATAATTATAAAATAATAATATGATTATATTTAAAAAAAAATTAATTCAGTTCGATTTGATTTTTTAATTAAAAAATTATTATAATTCTATTCGATCCAATTTTTTAATTAAAATATATAATAATTATTTTTTAAAAAAAATATTTTTTTTCCGATTCAATTAGATTTTATAATTTCAATTATTTTGTATTCTCTCAATATAACAATCTATAATGACAACAGCCCAAGGCTATATAATAACTGTTACGCATTCGCAATATAAAAGCACTGAACCCCAAGTGGTTGCCCCAGGAGCGGTAAAGGCTTTGGGCTTAAGTGATTTACTCTCTCTCAGGTTTAAGGTTAGAATCTCACTATATGTATTTCATTGGGGCCATATCCCATGGTGTGAAAAGCCAGTGACTTACCTTGATAGTATTGGGAAACTTCTGAGGACACATGACACAGGCCCCGAAAATTAGTCGAGGTGCGCATAAGCTGGACCGGACACCTCGGTTATAAAAAAAAAAATATATATATATATATATATAAAAGCACTGTAAAATTCAAAGTGGTGGCTTTGTCGGTTCAATTACCAATTGTTAAAAGATTTACACGTGTATGACTCAAATGAATCATGGAGAATATTAAATTATTATATCTTTTAACTTGTTTCATTTTATAAAATTTTTATTAATAAATAAGTAACTCCAAAAGACTCATATAATTTCATTTTTGAAATACTTATTTGATTAAATATTTGGCAAATTGAAAAGTGAAAAAATAAAGTAGTTATCAAAATATTTTTCAAATAAAAATAAGCTTTTTTATTTTAATTATATTGAAAGGGTCCACTTTTATTATATGATTTTAATATAAAATAAATTATAAGTAATGATGATGACGTGATATGAAAATTATATAATATTAGTATAAAAGGATAATATAATATATTTATATTATTTGAATTAAATTGATGAGTCTCACTTTAATTATATTATTTTAATATATAAATAATTATTAGTAACTTCAACCACTATCACCACAATAAAGTAAATAGAGATAAAATATTATATAATAATATTGGAAGAGAGGTAAATCGTTTTTCAATATTGAAGAATGAGAAGCAAAATCTAATTTAAAGAATCTTAGTCGGTGTCTCTTTTGTAATTAATTTTGATGTGTGACTCTTTTATTTAACAACTAAATAACATTTGAAAAGTCTTTCAAAGTTGCTCTAAGTATGGATTTAGCTACGTTATAAACTCTTTTATAATTAACTTAATTTAACTCATGACTCTTAAACTTCCACTAAGAAATATTAAGTGAAACATGGAGAGTGTAAAAAATTAGATTGTAGAAAGTTGATTAACTAATCACAATAATAAATCATTTCCTTAATCATCAATATTTTTTTTCCGATTTCCATGAAAAATAGTATTTCGGAAATTAATCAAATATTATGAAATGCTTTTGAAATTATTGAGTGGTGTGGTCATTTAAATCAGTATGTTGGTGAAATATCCAGATATTATGATTATAAATTTTTAGATAATAAAAATATAGAAATAATTTAATTTTTATACAGACATCATCATCAATAATAAATCATTTGAGTTACATGTTTAAAGCTAATTATTAATAACTAATGAATGACAACTAATAGAGGTGAAATGCTCATATGTTTAAAGGAACATCCTCAAATGCAAGGGATATAACATGAATAGTGTGAAATAAGAGGGGTTTTTTCAGCTTTTATATATTAACATAGATTATAAAATCTCATAATTTTTATTAATATTTTTTAGTAAATAAATAAATAAATAAAACACAAACAATACAGTGGTATTCAAAAATAAAATTGTAACAAAATATTAATTTGTTTAGGTCATATAAAATAATAGAACGGTGAAATTATTTTAACTTATTAATTTTAACATATATATCTGTGTGTGTATATATATATAATGATAAAACGGACGTCAGGACGAATGTTTCGTCATATACATGTAAAGTATTAGTATTTTGTTGTGTAATTTTTTTATGTTACGTGCATCCAGACGGACGTCCGTATTGAAAACTGACGATATATATATATATTATATATATATATCCAGTGTTAAGGAATATTAAGGAATATGAAATCAATATCCAAAATAAAATTCCTAGTATCATTAGGATTCATGATTTTATTATATTTCCCTATTAGATGAAGATTTCTCATATTCATTATTATTGTTTATTACTATAGGATTTCTTTTCTATTTTGGTTTTATATGTAGCCGATATAAAGACCCATACCATTGTAAATTCATATAGAGTGAATTCAAGAATTCCTTTTATTATCTAATATGGTATCAGACACCAAGTCTTCCTTTTTATAGTTTCACTCTCTCTGCTTTCATCGGTGCGTGGGGATCGCGGCCACCATCGGCACGTGAACCTCGCGCGCCACCCCTTAAGATTTTGCTTCCGCTCTCTGTCGGGATTTCATTCTCTTTTCGGCTTTGGCTTTATTCGGGATTTCGCTCCCTCTCGGGCTTCGGCTCTCTGTCGGGCTTCGACTTTATTTCGGATTTCGCTCCCTTTCGGGCTTCGGCTCTCTTTCGGGATTTTGCTCCATTTTTTCGGCTTCGGCTTTATTTCGGGATTTCGTTCCCTTCGGGCTTCAGCTCTCTTTCGGGATTTCGCTCCCTCTCTGGCTTCGGCACTCTCGGGTTTCGGCTCTTTTTCGGGATTTCGCTCCCTTTTCGGCTTCGGTATTCTTTTGGGCTTCGACTCCCTTTTCGGCTTCGGCATTCTTTTTGGGCTTCGACTCCTTTTTCGGCTTCGGCATTCTCCTGGGCTTCGGCTCCCCCTTCGGGCTTTGTAGGTTAAAGCTCTTCCATTATTTCAAGGTTTCCAGCCTCCAAGTTTCAAGATTTTCAGTTTCAGAACCCCGCTCTTCGATTTCAAGATACAATCCCAAGCTTACTCATTCGTTACCAGCTTGAGTTTGAGGGGGATCAATATCAAAATAGAATTCATAGTACCATTAGGATTCGTGATTTTATTATATTTCCCTATTAGATGAAGATTTCTCATATTCATTATTATTGTTTATTACTATATGATTCCTTTTCTATTTTGGTTTTCTATGTAGCCTATATAAAGGTCTCTACCATTGTAAATTCATATAGAGTGAATTCAAGACTTCATTTCATTATCTAACATCCAGGAAGAATTAATGGTTCGGTTTAAAAAGCCAAAGAAGAAATCCATAGGAAAGAAAGAGAAGCTGGATTTAGATGCCCTTGAAGCAGAAGCAAATTAACCATGCAACAGAATAGTCACAGATGAAACATTCATGAAGTGGCAGTTGGGAAAGGATTATTGGGAGTGCTTAAGCTGTTTAAGGACTGTGAAATACTTAAAAGTATTGTTTTTTAAAATCGGATTGGCCCGGTTGGTTGAACCAGTCGAATTGGGAATCGGCGTGAGTCCAACCGGTTGAATCTAAAAAATAGGATAAAAAAGATTAAAAAAAAACAGTAAAAATCGATGAACTAAACCTATCGCTTCTTAACAACAAACTAAACCAAAAAATTAATAATAAATATATTTTTAAATTTTTTAAAATTATTCATGACGTCGGTCGGTTATGCCGATTCACCCGATCGAACTAATGATGTATTAAATCTTTTTGTCAGTTCGATGATCACCGGACACCGATCCAAATTTTAAAATAATTCTTAAAAGAGAAATGAGATATTGAATGGGGTGACAGAAACATAGACAAGAAAAACAGTAAGCTTGTTGATGACAGTCAATGATGGTGTTAGTACAGGTCACAGTGACGGTCGGTTGTACTTTTAAATTTGGGTAAAAGATAAAGTTTAAATATAAGAAAAATTAATATCTATTATAATTATTACAACTTATTGGTTACTGTATTTTACAATGGACTTTGAACAAACAAGTATACCGAACAAAAATGATACAATTAACAACAGTGATACAATTAATAGAATAGCAACATGACAAGGCGGACAGAGAACGAGAAATCAGTAAATCAGTTGGCAGGAAAAGTACAGCAACGAAGGCAGCGCAAACCGAGAGAATTCTGAGGCTTGTTGATGCGGCAACAATCTCCTTAAAATAAATTCGTCCCATACCGATTGGTGCAGTAGAACGCGAGACGTCTGTTTCCTAGGATGCAACGGAAAATAACGAAATTGGGCACCACCAAATTCGACTGCAACGAACAACCGAAGTGCTTGAACTCTCTTAACAAAAACTTAAAACTGTTTTCTGTATTCAACTCTTAAAAAATGAAATACACTTCCCCAATTTTAAGAAATTAACAGCCAATTATATCTCATAATAAGAGGTCTTTCACTTGTTGTAACCACCAAGTTAATTAAATTAACTGTTATGGAACATCAAGAGCTTGGAAAAAATTAAAGAGATATGCCAAAAATTGGCTGGGCCAGGCCCTCACAATTTGGTCCGACATTCGTGTACGCATGACACGCGGGTGCACATGAGCCAAGCTTGATTCGGATTTGATTTGCACCCCCCCCCCCGCACGTAGAGAGAGCCTCTATCCTTATAACTCTTACCCATCTACATATGAGCAATCATATATAAGAATAATTTTCCCTCTATAGCTTTCCTATATGAGACAAACTCAATTTCCTTATTTTCCTACACCATTGGGTGAACTTTGAGCAACAATTTCTCATTCACCCAAACACCATTTTAAGCATATGAATATACCATTTCGAACTACTCATGGAGGAGTATCCGAATCACTCAAAAACAACCACTAACACGAAGTGGACCATGCTTAAAATTGTGCCTCAAAATGCTCAATAATAAGCATTTTCCAACAATCCCCCACATGAATGAAATTGGTGAAAAACATCAAATAAAATTACTTTATAAAAATATTTTATTTTGACCTTGAAGAGTTCAACGGTTCAACACCTGCATAGGATAGGTATGCATCAGCCTTTGAACCTTCCCTTGTGAAAATATATCTCATTTACTAGCTAACAGTGAATACGATGTCATTGAACTGTACTGTCGTTCATGTAAATGAAAAACATATATCACACAGATATTTTACCTAACACATCTGAGTTCTCATTATTATGTTCATTTTAGCCATGAACATCTACCTGGTTCTGCAAGAGTTTCTAAGAATTAGCCCCATACAATTCCATTTGAAGCGGCCCCACTTCTCTATCACATAGGTGATTTCTTATTTAAGAGTAGCTCGTATTACTCTGCTCGGACTCCCGACGCATAAGAATCATTAAAAGCCTTTGCTTAACTTCTATTCATACGAGTATCACTGTTTCATTTCATCATAGGAATGGACTAGAGGGTAACCCCCACAGTGAACCAATTATGTCTTTTACGAGTAGGTTGTCCCATTGAACCTAGATCTTGGGATCTCCAGTCAACAAGGTTAGGTTTTCCTTCGTAATAACATTTATTTAATGGGCTTTAGTCTCATTCCCCTCGATGATTTCGCAACTAACTCTCTATTTAACCCTTTGGTTAGCGGATCCGCAATGTTATCCTTTGACTTTACATAGTCAATCGAAATAACCCCATTAGAGAGTAATTGTCTAATGGTATTGTGTCTATGACGAATATGTCTAGACTTACCATTATACATATTGTTATGTGCCATTCCAATTGCAGATTGACTATCGCAATGAATGCAAATCGCTGGCATTGGCTTAGGCCAATTTGGAATATCCTCTAGAAAATTTCGCAGTCATTCTGCTTCTTCAGCACACTTATCTAATGCAATGAATTCCGATTCCATTGTAGATCTGGCTATCACAGTCTGTTTGGAGGACTTCCATGATATAACTGCACCTGCTAGTGTAAACACATAGTCACTGATAGACTTTGAGTCCTTCATGTCAGATATCCAGTTTGCATCACTGTATCCTTCGATTACAGCTGGATATCTATGATAGTGCAGTCCATAATTACGAGTAAAACGTAGGTACCTAAGTACTCTCACTATTACTTTCCAGTGATGAACCCCTGGATTACTCGTATATCTGTTGAGCTTGTTTACTGTACATGCTATATCAGGCCTTGTACAACTCGATAGATACATCAAACTCCCGATCACTCTAGAGTATTCTACTTGAGATATACCATATCCTCTATTCTTTGATAGATGTAGACTCACATCTAAAGGTTCTTGCCACAACAGATCATCATTGTTGAATTTACCAAGAATTTTATCCATATAGTGCGACTGATCAAGAATAAGTCTATCTGAACTTCTCGAGATCTTTATTCCCAGAATGACATCTGCTAGACCCATGTCTTTCATGTCAAACTTAGATTTCAACATATTCTTGGTGATTTTACCATTTTAACATTACTCCCGACAATTAGTATGTCATCAACGTAGAGACATAAAATGACATAGCCAACTTCTGTCTCTCTGACATAAATGCATTTATCACATTAATTGATTTTGAAACCATTTGCCAACATGGTGTCATCAAACTTTTTATGCCACTGTTTCGGGGCTTGTTTCAATCCATATAAGGATTTAACTAACTTACAGACTTTCTTTTCTTGTCCCGGAGCTATAAAGCATTCAGGGTGTTCCATGTAGATTTCTTCATCTAAATCTCCATTCAGAAATGCTGTTTTCACATCCATCTGATGTACCTCAAGATTGCGCAAAACTACAATCGTTAGTATCATCCTTATGAAATTTATTCTCGTTACAAGAGAATAAATATCAAAGTAATCAAGACCTTCACGTTGTCTGTAACCCTTAATTACAAGTCTTGCTTTGTACTTGTCAATTGATCCATCTGCATTCATTTTCTTTTTGAAAATCCACTTGGACCCTAAATGTTTACATCATGGAGGAATTCACTAACTCCCAGGTGTGATTTTGTAAGATGAATTCAATTTCACTATTGATGGCATCTTTCCACAAAGCACCATCAGCTGACCTTACACCTTCGTTATAACTTTGAGGATCATTTTCTAGCAAAAATGTCAAAAATGTAAAAAAATCTGGACCAATGATTTTTCCGTTCTAGCTCTTTTGCTACGTCTTGGTTCAAGTTCAACAACTTGTTGATCCTCTGGAACATATATGTGTCTTGGTCCTGACTATCTTCAATGATAGTCTCATGTGCCCGTTTGTGTACATTTGAATTCGAATTAGTTTTACAAGGAAAAACGCATTCAAAAAGGATGCATTCCTCGACTCCATTATCGTATTTTTGTGAATATATGGTATATTAGACTCATACACAAGAAATCGATAAGCATTACTGTTATGCATATCCTATGAAAATGCAATCAACAATTTTTTGTCATATCTTCACCTTCTTAGGTGGAGGAATGACTACATTGGCAAGACACCCCCACACTCGTAGGAATTTATAGGAATGTACTCTTCCTTTCCACATTTCATAAGGAGTTTTCCATGCTTCTTTCCGTGGTACCTTATTTAAAAGGTAATTAGCTGATAAAACAATTTCTCCCCACATATTCTGAGGTAAGCCAGAGCTGATTAACATAGCGTTCATCATCTCTTTCAAGGTACGATTCTTTCGTTCTGCAATCCCATTGGATTGAGGTGATAAGGAGCTGTGGTTTGATATATGATTCCATTTTGTTCACAAAGTGATTCAAAAGGAAAAACATACTCACCACCACGATCACTTCTTAACTCCTTAATTCATTTTTTATTCAGTTGGTTCTCAACTTCATTCTTATAGAGAACAAATTTCTCTATAGTTTCGTCCTTGCTTTTCATCAAATACACATAGCAAAATCTTGTGCAATCATCAATAAAGGTAATAAAATATTTATTACCGCCTCTCGATTGTATTGAATTAAAATCACATACATCGGTATGAATTAGATCAAGTGGTTCAGAGTTTCTTTCAATACTATGAAAGGATTATCTAGTTAGTTTTGCCTCAACACAAGTATCACATTTATGTTTATTATCAATTTTAAAATTGAGAATGTGATTCATGTTAATTAATTTCCGCAATGAATTAAAATTAACATGTCCTAATCTACCATGCCATAAATTAGAGTACTCAACAATATAAGCAGAAGAACTAGCTTTATTGATATTTTTGGGTTTAACAACCATTACATTGAGCTTAAAGAGCCCAACAGTTACATATCATTTTCCCACATACATTCCATTTTTAGTCAAAACTACTTTATCAGACTCGAACACCATCCGGAATCCATGCTTGTTCAGAAGTGATCCAGACACAAGATTCTTCCGTATTTCTAGTACATACAGAACGTTGTTCAAAGTCAACTCTTTCCAAGAGGTCATCTTTAGAATCACCTTGCCTTGACCTTCAATCTCAGATGTTGCTGAATTTCCCATGTATATTTTTCCCCCATTACCAGTAGGCTCAAATGAAGAAAACATGCTCTTGTCCGAGAACACATGTCGAGTGGCACCAGTGTCAATTCACCACTCTCTTGGGTTAGAACCCACTAGATTCACCTCAGAAACCACAGCTGAAAGGTTAATGCCTGAAACATCTTGAGTCATGTTTTCACTCACATTAGCCTCTTGATTCTTTTTCTTCTTTGGCAGTCTGCACTCAGAAGACTTGTGACCCATTTTGTCACAGTTGAAACATCTTCCTTGAAATTTGGATTTCTTGGAAACTCCTCCTTTAGGGCCCATCTTTGACCCTTTGTTCTTAGGGTTCTTGTTCTTATGGCCATGTTCAACAACATTTGCTTTGGCCTCATGAGTTATCATCTCTTGTCAGATACTCTGTTATCTTCCTCAATTCTAAGCTTAAGAATCAAGTCTTCAATGCTCATTTCTTTTCGCTTATGCTTTAGATAATTCTTGAAATCTTTCCAACCAGGTGGTAGTTTTTCAATTATCGAGGCTACTTGGAAAGTTTCACTTAAAACCATCCCCTCAGCATGAATTTCTGCTAGAATAATTTGCAATTCTTGTACTTGACTTAACACAGTTTTGGAATCAACCATATTAAAATCTAGGAAGCGGCCTACGACAAATTTCTTAGTACCGGCAATCCTCAGTTTTATATTTTCGATCTAAAGATTTCCAAAGCTCTTTTGTTGTTTTCATTCCGCGGCGTACACACTGTACAAGGAATCACTCAACCTATTCAACACATAATTCCTACATAGGAATTCATAATGTTTCCAAGCATCGATGACACTTATCACTTGAATATCATTCTCACCCTCTTTGGGTACATGAGCATCTTCCTTTAGGAACATAGCAAAGTTCAATGTGGTCAAGTAGAAAAATATTTTCTGTTGCCACCGTTTGAAATTCTGACCACTGAATTTTTCAGGTTTTTCTCAAAGCAGATTGAAATGGCTCACATGTCCAACATGTTGTCTAGCCACAGAGGCAGCAACACCTTGGGCAGCCACAAAGTCTGGAGGCTGAAGCATGTTGGCCAGCCGAAGAGGCTGCCACAGCAGTTTGGCCAGCCACAGAGACTGCCACAATATTTTGGCCAGCCGAAGAGGCTGCCACATTCGGATCAACTGTGTTTAGACTGTTTTCCATATCCACAGACCGAATTTGTTTTAAGACTATTACAACTTATTTGGTTACTGTGTTCTTACAATGGACTTTGAACAAACAGTATACCGAACATAAATGATACAATTAACAACAGTGATACAATTAATAGAATAGCAACAGGACAAGTGCGGACAGAGAACGAGAAATCAGTAAATCAGTCGACAGGAAAAGTACAGCAACGAATGCAGCGCAAACCGAGAGAATTCCGAGGCTTGTTGATGCGGCAACAATCTCCTTAAAATAAATTCGTCCCCTACCGATTGGTGCAGTAGAACACGAGACGTCTGTTTCCTAGGATGCAATGGAAAATAGACGAAATTGGGCACCACCAAATTCGACTGCAACGAACAACCGAAGTGCTTGAACTCTCTTAACAAAAACTTAAAACTTGTTTTCTGTATTCAACTCTTAAAAAAAATGAAATACACTTCCCCAATTTTAAAGAAATTAACAGGCCAATTATATCTCATAAATAGGAGGCCTTTCACTTGTTGTAACCACCAAGTTAATTAAATTAACTGTTATGGAACATCAAGAGGATTGGAAAAAATTAAAGAGATATGCCAAAAATTGGCTGGGCTAGGCCCGCACAATTTGGTCCGGCATTCGTGTACGCAGGACACGCGGGTGCACACGAGCCAAGCTTGATTCGGATTTGATTTGCACCCCCCACCGCACGTAGAGAGAGCCTCTATCCTTATAACTCTTACCCATCTATATATGAGCAATCATATATAAGCATAACTTTCCATCTATAGCTTTCCCATATGAGATAAGCTCAATTCTCCTTATTTTCCAACACCATTGGGTGAATTTTGAGCAACAATTTCTCATTCAGCCAAGCACCATTTTAAACATATGAATATACCATTCCGAACTACTCACTGAGGAGTATCCGAATCACTCAAAAACAACCACTAACACGAAGTGGACCATGCTTAAAATTGTGCCTCAAAATGCTCAATAATAAGCATTTTCCAACAATAATAAAAAAAAATTAAAAAAAAAAATCATCTGTTTTAAAACTCGTATAAAATTCTCAAAACTAAGGACTAGTCCTGAATCTCGATAACAAGAATACCTGTACTGTTAACAATAGATTTTAAGGATACTTGCATTGAGAGAAAGAGATGAATTTGGGAGACTGATGACTTTAGTATGATTTGTCATTAATTCCACGGGAAGTGACTTGGAAAAATGAAGTAAGAAAATCACTTGAAGCGAATTCCAATAAGAATTGAAATTAAGCAAATGAAGAATTGGACAGAATCCATGGAGAGAGGATGAAAGAAGCTCTAGCTCTGCTTAAAACACCCTCTCTTGTCTTGGGTGGTCATCATGTAAATCGGGGCAACTAGTGATCCAATTAGTGGTTTTTATGAAAGATCTCCCTATGTAAACGAAAAATATAACTATTTGATTTAGACATGAATTTAATTCATTGACCTTACCGTAATATCAACGTGATTATATATTGAAATTCATGGGCCTAACTCAACCCAAAATCTAGTTTGAGAGTTGAGGATTGCCTAATGTTTATATTTTGAATTTAATTGTTTATCTCAGCCGATGTGTGATATTTTCCTTTTACATTATAATATCTTATGGATCTTAGTTGTTGTATCCCAAGATATAACGATAACTCATCTTTAGATAATAGCATTCCAAATTTAGAGAACTATGAACTATAATTACTCTCCCTATTTTATGAACCAAAAAGCTTTAATGTAGTTTTTGAATCTCTAATGATTGTGTGTAAACATGTAAAGTGTATGATTGAAATAAGTGAAATGTATAGAAGATGTTTTTAAGAGGTGTGAATTGATGTTGTATGGTTTATAATCTCATTTTGAGGTTCTGGGTTTCGAATTCAGATAGTGTATTTCTTGTAAGAGTTTGAGACAGCCGATGATTTTACTTATTCCGCTTAAATCCGGAAGGGATGATTTCACGGTGAAATTTATAATTCCAAAATAAAAAAATAAATGGATAGAAGATTGTTTATGAAGGGACATCACTTGAGCCAATGGTTTCGCCCTTTAAATTCAATCACATCATTTCAAATTGAAGTTGTAACTCTTCATCACGTTTTTTTGATCTTTTCAATTTGAATTTTGAATAATTTAATTGAAACAACATGTTTTAAAGTGAAATAACATCTTAAAATGATGTATCTTGTTATTTTGAAGTGTACCTTTCAAAATTATGATAATCACTACAATACTCGTCATTAACCAAACTCAACCTGACTTGAAACTTTACTTAAGCCATAGTGGCGGTTAACCGGTAATCGGGTTAACCGAACTAAGCTCCGCTTCACTCTATTTCAAAAAAATATTCTTATAGATATATCTCTCTTTATAAATATGGGTAGAGATTTAATCAGGGATGGCGATCGAGACGTCGCGTCCCGACTAAGTCTCATCCTGTCCAATCACGATTATATATTTGAGATGAAAAAATCGTCATGAATCATGATCGAATGGTGATGGATCTCGAATCTCAATCAAAATTCAGAATATTTTAAGCTAATATTGGAATTCGAAACAAAAAAAAATGTCCCAAATTTCGACCGAAATTTTCATTTGAGACAAAAAAATCATCTCAAATTCTAGACCAAACAAGATAAGATATCAATCGAAATTCGAGATTTAAGATTTTTTGGCAATCCTGAACTTAATCTAATATCTTGTGCAGAAACCTGTACTCTAAGCTAAGGTATGCCTATTAACAAAGCAATAAATAAATAAATTTATAAATTTATTAGATGCTTTGATTGTAATCTCCTCACTTATATACTACTTAAACCAAATCAAGAATCACTTTTCATAAAAGAATAACAACTCCTCTTGAAAAATATTATTATTTTCCGTGTGAAAAAAATTACATATTAGCACTTGGACACGAGTGGCCATGGCCCATAATAACACAACTTACCAAACCAAATAGGGTTTCATCACATAATTCCACTCAAAACTCTCCGATCAATATTTCAATCCCCAATAAAAATCTCTTTTTGATCGAAGAAACATAAAATTTGAGCAATTTATCAACATGGGTAAGAAGAGAAAATCGATTGCGACGAGTCTCGACGAGGTGGATCGGAGCATGCACGCCTCGTTTTGCAGCGCTGCGAATTCGCTCTCGCAGCTTTACACCCAAGCTATGAACCAGCAAAAGCTCTCTTTTCAAGCCGGTGAACGCCACGGATTTGTACGTTTACCCTTATTTTTATTATTCATATATATTTATTTATTTATTTTTGTTGAAGAACTTTGTTTTGGTGTTAGATTGATATATTATGTGCTATTGTATTGAATTTTGTATCTGATTGTTTAAGCTAAGTGTAATTGTGAATTGGATATTGTGCTTTGAGTAAGGTGATTGAATTAGGTGTTTGTGTATGGTGGTTTAAGAAAGAGGTAGAAGGAATCAAGGAAGAACTTATTGTCATCAATAAGAAGAAAATGGAATTTTATATAGGGTTAAAATGCACATATTGTGATTTTGAGGTAGGCAAGTATATGGATTTAGCTTCATTAGTTTGCTCAAGTGGATATTTATTTGTTATTTTACCGAAATTGTGTTACAATGGCATTGGGTTCTTCAGAATTCTGTAAATTGGCGATCAACGACTTTTCTCTTTTTTTTCCTCCCTCTCTACTAATGAATGAAGTTCAGGACAGGTTATAGGTTACATGTAAACTTTGTATAACAAGTGTGTCTGTTATGCTTTTTGTGACTGCTTCTGGTTAGACCCTTGCTTCTACGGTCTACCTAGCATTATTTGGGGAGTTTTGATGTTATTCAGTTGCTGTCCTTGTTTCATTGGCTGGCAGGACGAATGGCATTTTCTCGTGTTACAACTGTTTCATTCAGTTACACATTTGGCCTTAATATATTAATTCAATATCATTTGGTAATATGTAAGTGGCTTGAACTGCATCTTGAAATTTATTTATTTACCCCATTGTCTGATTTTCAGGAAAAACTTTATCAATGGATTTGGAGACAAGAAGAGGGAGGATCAAGAGTGGCAACAGTTGATATCCTTAATTACCTTCGGGTTTGTGACCGATTCATTTACGATGTGATGTTCATTCTCTGAATGGGGATGTGTTGTTTCCTATTGCAATTACATCTTGCAAGCACATGGGAATAGATATGCGCACTGATATTGTTTGCAGATATGTATCAAATAACCATTAGCAATATCTACGTGCATTTTGTATAAGCCACTAAAATTTCATCATAAAGTCTTGTTAATGTTCAACTGGTTAATGTTATTGACCCCCTCACTGTTTTCTTTTAACATGCTTAGTTATCAGTTATCACTCACCATTGTTCTTGAAATTTTTCAAAATTCTCTCTTGCCATTAATGGATTTTGTTTTAAATTTAAATAGTGGGAGCTATCAAAGTAGCTTTGCATGAGGAATATATAATAAAAGAATTTTCGTTTGAAAATTTTCTGTATAATATGGAAATGATTGTCATAATATGGAAATCGTCCTTTCTATCATGATGGTCAAGTTGATGATCCTGAGATTGATAGGTCATTTTAATAAAAACTTGTTCCATTAGGGATTTGGAGCATACAATATTGAAAAGGGTTGACTATTTTTAATTTCTTATTATTTTTTGAAGAGAGCTGTTTTTATATTATAAAGAAGGATTGAAAGAGTCTTTCCAAAAAAAAGAGAAGGACATGGCTAAAAGGCTAAGGACTATATGTTGGATGTAGATAAAATGGTTAGTTTGCTGAGCGGTTCTTATGTTTACAGAGTTTTTCTCTGTTTATTAAAAGAAGAGGTAGACTGTAGGCTAGGGATCAGTACCCTTCTTCACTCATGGAGACTTATTCTAATATCGGTGCCTGAGTCTGAAAAAGTTTTAGTTATTACTTCTCCACCAGTGATAAGGGGTTGCTGTAATATTAAAGCTTCTCAAAGATTCTGGATTTTGCTATATTTCGTAGTTATTATCTGATAATTTATTTTATCTAAAAATCTGAATAGAATTTTCTGATCTCCTTGCAGAATGAGCTAGACTGCAGTGTAGAAGAGCCATCAATGTCCCCTAGCCCTAGGGCTCAAGTCCGACATCAGCATCCTCAATCCGCAATGCAATTCACAAATCCTGGTTTCCCAGTCCCTTCCGGTTCTTCTGGCCAAGTTACTGGTCAGGGAAATCGGTCTGAGCACTGCCATCAGCAACCCAAAAATTCAGTCTTCTCAAATGCTTTATCAAGCCCCATTTGTAGGAGTCCCCAGCACTATCAAATTGCACAAGGAGGAGGCTATCCAGATGGTGGTATGCCTCCCACTACTGGAGGCCGGAACAATGATCCCAACATTTTTCAGCAGCAAAACAGGGATTCTAATCCTCCTAACTCCAATGATTCTTCAATGGACATGCATGCCGATTAAAATCCCTTAGATTATCTCTTACAAGAGGCCTCATGTCATTAAAAAAGCTTGGATTGGGCTGCTGCAGTTAGTATGCTGTTTCATTCATGGTCGTTGGCAAGGTAAGAAGCAATATTTTGAGCACCATCACCCATCACTTGAGCCTTTTGTAAAGCAAGCATTTTGTTGAATTGATTATGCAACTTACGAATTACTACTGCTTATTGTATAAAGCTGTGTGCCTTTTGAGCTTGTTTATGTTTGGAAATTTTCATTTATGTAGGGAAACTTTCCTTCACTAATAATAATGTTTATTAGTTTATATTGTTTCTTCAGATTTGAGGATGAGTCTTGGTATAACGGTAAGGTTACTCCATTATGATCTGAAGGTTACAGATTCGAATCGCGGAAACAATATCTTTGCAAAAAAAAAAAAAAAAAAAGCAAAGCAAGGGTAAGGTTGTATACGTATTAAATCCTCATCAAATCCCACAATATGGAAAGTCTCGTTGTCGTCCTTTATAATGTTTCTTAGATTACAAGATCTCTCTTTTTGGTTTCCCTTGACCCTTGCCAAAATAGAATGATACTGAGATTTTCAGTAATGTTTTCAGTTTTGAGATGGAAACAGGGTGGTATCTATTTTGCATGATGTTTTAAAAAATTACTTCTTAAAATAAAATTATATATTTTTTTAGAATTATTAGTAATGTTGAAAGCAATTTATTGTCTTGTTTTTTTTTTTTGGAAATGCATTTTGATGATAACAATATTAGTTATTATCCGTGTTTTCAGAACCGGACTAGTGATCGGATCGGTGATCCAAAATGTTCAATGAGTCAGTAGTTCGATTGGTTAAACTGTTCCGAAAACGTCATAAATAATTTATTTAATTAAAAATTATAAAAATATTAAATTTTAGTTTTTGGTTTTAAAAATAAAAAAATTTAAACTTGTTTGGTCCAGTTTATCGGTTTTGATCCCTTTTTTTACAATTTGGTTTTTATCGATCAACCAAACTGTACTCACGGCCGGTTTATTGGTTTTGATCCATTTTTATAATTTTTTTTTATTGATTAATCATACCGGACTTACGGTCGGTTCCCAATCCGACCGGCCGATCACGTCCTATTTTTAAAATAGTGGTGATTACCCAAACTCAGTGATCTTTGGAAAGTTGATGGATTTGATGTAAAAATTGTTGCCAATTGGAAGAAAGATAATATAGCCTGATGGGATGTGTCAAAGTAAGTTCTTAAAACTTTAAAACCTGTTGAAGACAGCACACCTTCACCGAAAGCATGATGGAACATGCTTGTATCACAGCAAACTCAAAGCTGTGAAAGGAAGCCAGCAAATGTGTGTGTGTGAGTTGGCAAAGCTGTCAAAAACGAGTGCTACAGTGCACGCGTTTTTGACAGTATAAAAGAGCCTAAAAACCATTGTTATTAGTATCCAAAGTATCCCAAAGTGTGTATAAGCTCCAAGTAGAGAGCTTGAGAGTGTGTGAGGTTTTTTGTTAAGTTTCTAGTTGTAAACTTGTGTAATCTATTCTTGTAGTAATAGAAATACAATTCGGTTTTTCCTCAAATACACTCTAAAGTGATCGGTGAATCACAGCAAGTGGTATCAGAGCTTTGGTTTT
>SKCR01003570.1:0-27189 GCA_019454045.1 Zanthoxylum bungeanum
GGAAACTTTTGAGAAATTCAAAAAGTTTCGACACGAAGTTGAAAACACAGACCGGCAAGAGTATAAAGATATTACGGTCGGACTGTGGTGGCGAATACTTAAGCAATGAGTTTCTGGATTACTTGAAAGAATATGGTATTCTTTCACAGTGGACTCCTCCTGGAACACCGCAATTAAACGGTGTATCTGAACGGAGAAACCGAACTCTGTTGGACATGGTAAGGTCTATGATGAGTCACACTGAGCTACATATTTCCTTCTGGGGATATGCATTAAACAGTGCAATTCTTATTTTGAATAAGGTTCCGTCAAAGTCTGTACAACAGACACCATATGAGATATGGACAGGAAAGAAACCGGGTTTCTCATTCCTGAAGATTTGGGGATGCTGGGCATACGTCAAACGTTTGGAAGGTACCAAACTAGAGCCCAAATCGGATAAATGCCTATTCGTAGGATATCCTAGGGAAACCAAAGGATATTACTTCTATCACCCACAGGGAACAAAGTATTTGTTGCTCTACATGCGGTTTTCTTTGAGAAGGAATTCCTGAATGCAGTGGTTAGTGGGAGGAAAGTAGAACTCGATGAAAATCGGAGTGATACTGTTCCTGGCATAGAATCCTCAACGGAACAAGAACAGTCCATCAGGGATGAAACTGTACCACAATCTTCTATTATACAAGGACCGCGCAGGTCGGAGAGAGTCAGGATACAACCTGAGAGGTATGGGTTCCTGATCTCACCTCATGTAGATATTAATCTTATTGAGGATACAGAACCGGCTACGTATGAGGAAGCGATACAAGATATCGATTCCGCTTTATGGAAAGAAGCCATGAAGTCCGAAATGGATTCCATGTACACCAACCAAGTTTGGACACTGGTTGACGCACCAGAAGGCGTAAAGCCTATATGATGCAAATGGGTCTTCAAGAAGAAGACCGACATGGATGGCAACGTACAAACGTACAAAGCTAGGCTTGTAGCGAAGGGGTATCGTCAACGACATGGTGTCGATTACGACGAAACTTTCTCACCCGCTGCCATGATTAAATCCATTCGGATAATGCTTGCTATTGCTGCATATTTCGATTACGAGATATGGCAGATGGACGTTAAAATCGTTTTCCTTAACGGAAACCTTTTGGAGGATGTTTATATGCAACAGCCTGACGGTTTTATCGTGCCTAAACTTGCAAACAAGGTTTGTAAGTTAAATCGGTCCATTTATGGACTGAGCAAGCATCGCGGTCATGGAACCAACATTTTGATGAGATCATAAAAGAATATGATTTCATTCAAAATGAAGATGATCCTTGTGTGTACAAGAAGGTTAGTGGGAGAGCACTGACTTTTATTGTCCTTTATGTTGACGATGTATTGCTTATTGCAATGACATTCCCATGTTAACATCGGTGAAGGCTTGGCTTTCATTAAAAATCTCCATGAAAGATCTGGGAGAAGCAGCCTATATTCTAGGAATAAAGATCTACCGGGATAGATCTAGAAAGCTGTTTGGACTCTCCCAGAGCACGTACATCGACAAAGTGTTGAAAAGATTCAACATAGATCAGTCCAAGAGGGGACTGTTGCCTGTGTCACATGGTGTCTATCTATCTAAGGACATGTGTCCTAAAATCAAGATGAGAAGACAACATGAGTCGGATACCGTTCGCCTCGGCAGTCGGTCGATCATGTATGCCATGATATGCACGCGACCTGATGTCTCCTATGCTTTGAGCATGTGTAGTCGATATCAGGCCGATCCAGGTGAAGGTCACTGGATGGCGGTTAAGAACATCCTTAAGTAACTTAGACGAACTAAGGATGCCTTCTTAATTTATGGAGATGGAGAACTTGAGGTAACTGAGTATACCGATGCAAGTTTCCAAACCGATAAAGACGACTCTAAGTCGCAATCCGGGTACATATTTTGTTTGAACAACTGAGCAGTAAGCTGGAAATCTTCTAAGCAAGAGACTGTTGCCGATTCAACAACTGAAGCGGAGTATATTGCTGCAGCTGAAGCAGCAAAGGAAGCAGTTTGGATCCGAAAATTCCTAATTGGATTAGGAGTAGTTCCGTTAGCAGCTGACCCCGTTCCATTGTATTGTGACAATAACGGGGCTATAGCGCAGGCTAAGGAACCGCGGTCTCATCAACGATCCAAGCATGTTCTTCGACGTTTCCATCTGATAAGTGAGATCATACATCGTGGCGATGTGAAGGTCGAGAAGGTCACATCAGATGACAACATAGCAAATCCGCTGACGAAAGCTATCCCCAGCAAAAGTTTGAGCGACATATACATAGTTCAGGTATTAGATGCTTGAGTGACTGGCTATAGGCCAAGTGGGAGATTGTTGGACAGTTATGACCCATAGCGTCACTGTATGTAAAATGCATTGTGTTTTTGTACGAAATAACTATGTAGTAATGAAATTGCCTTTTACCGTTTTGTAATTTAATTACTTTGATTATATATAAATGGTAAAAGTCCATATGATTAGTTCCGGATTGAGATGATATGAGACAGTATCAATCCATAAAGGTTTAATCATTAAATATCCCTAGTCGTAGTATTATCGAGACTGGACATCGATAATACGGAATAGGCTATTATTGCACTTGTGCGCGTTGTGAGGACATAACGGCACAGTTCTCATATGTTTAAGTATTGGATACTTATGCAAGTGCGATAGGAGGTTGTGTTTTACCGATGGTATGGAAAACAGCTTCGCTCTGGATAGACCCCGTGGAATCCCATTGGTAGTATGTATATGTGTCTATGGGAGTCCGCTTCAGGGTAGGTGTATTTGGTCTTAAACTGAGACTTGCATCGCTAGTACTTGCGACAATCGGTAAACTTTCGTTTTGGTCGTCCAGGGCTTTAACAGGTTCTGTGTGCGCCTCTTCTAGGTATTGAGAATCGTAGTATATTGGATGTGATGTCAAGATGTGAGTATCACTTCAGACATATGGAGATGATGATCACGCAGGGATTCAGAACTAGTTCTCTATAGTGTTGCAACCATCGTGATAATATGACAAGGTCATGATTATCCGATTCAAAGAGACTAGTTGCTTGATATCCGATATGTACTTCGTACGGGGCAGACACTTTCCAGCCCTAGGCCTTGCACGTGACATCCGATACTGGATCGCTATACGCAATACTACGTATACTACGCCTGACATAGATTATATATTCCAGTAAGAATATTTTCTGGAGAATTGGGTAGGCACGGTGCTTTGCTAGAAGCCAACCATGTCTTGTAAATCGGTAAGCACGTAGTACGAGGTACTCACTTTATCGGATAGTCCGATACCGGATTTACTACCAACATATCCAGAGATCTCTTGGGTCGCTTCCCAAAGATTCACCGATGACAGTTGACTTAAAATAATTAATCTGGGATTAATTTAGAGAGAGAAAATTAATCTGGGATTAATTGGGGCTTTATTAAATCCGGGATTAAATGTGTTCAGTAGACAGAGAACGCGATTAATTTGGAATTAATCGGTAAAATAAATTTAATAGTTAAATTTGATTTTTCTATTTAATTTATTTAAATGGGCTAAAATTAATATATCGGATATATTAATACGAATTGGATTTCGTTAAATTAAAGTCAGACTTTAATTCGAACGAACATTAATTTATAATTAATTCGTAAACGACGATCGTAATATATTTGCGAGGCATCAATATTTAATTAAATTAGATTTAATTATTTAACGACGGAAGTTCGTTTAATCGGATTAAACGGAACCGAGCCGCGGCAAATGTTCGTAGAGATATTTGAATTTTTGAATTCAAATATGTGGGGCCCATTTCACATGTATGGTAGGTGGTGGTAGTTGGCATTTATGCCAAGCCACCAACCACTCAACCACCTTGTTTTACTTTTTGTAAACCATTTACCAAACCTACCAAGTTTAGGGTAAAAAGGGTGAAATAGTTTTACCTAAAGGTGAATAACAAAAGGAAATCTCTACACTTGTTACACAACACTATTCATTAGATGAAAATTGAAAAACCCTAGAGAACTCCCTAGGGCTTGGCCGAATTCCTCAAGCTTCTCCTCTCTTGGATTTGTTCAAATCAACTAAAAGCTAGCACTTTGGAAGTTGACAAAGGTGATAGGGAAACTACTCAATAGCTTGGAATCATCAAAAGGGAAACTACTCTCAAGCTTAGAATCATCAAAAGCTTGGAATCATCAAAAGGTTGGAACTTGGAGTTCATCCTCTCAAAAGTTTAAAAGCTCTATCCACTCATTGTAAGTTTATTCCGCACCTTATAATGATCATATGAAATGTTTTTCATGCTTATTAGATCCTATGAATGTTCTAGGAACACTAACACTACTGCCTCTAACTTTAACATAAATTAAAATATTACAAACACAACTGAAACTCAACATCACTTATCTTACAACTCTATCTTACTGGACACAACTTTATTATACAATTATCTGAACACTAAACTTGACTTGACTTGACTGAACTCTATCTCTAACTTGACCTGGTGGACCGAACACCCTTGTGACTGCCATCAGTATCCATCCTCCCGAGCTCGTCCTCCAAGTAAACCAAAAAAATAAAGACACTTGGAGTGGGGGTTAGATCGTTTGAACAATCTAAGCGAGTGGACGATTAAAACAAAAATCGGTGTGCTTTTTACGAAAACTCATGGTTCTAAAATCGAAAACTGTAACCAGAAAACCATCTTTTTCTTAAAACTCTTTTCTTATCTAAAACTATAACTTTTTATGTAAAACTTTTCTAAAAAGTTTTCTTGTCTGTAAAACCCTGAGTCTTTCGATAATACTATATTTTCTTTCTAAAACTCTTTTATAAAACTATTATTTCTGAAAAATACATCTCTGAAAACCTTTTTCTCGGAAAACCTGTCACTGGAATCTGTCTCTAAAAAATCTGACGCATTAGGATGTTACATATCGTCGTCCCCCATATGCCTAATAATAGAAATAAAACTATTATTTTTGAAAAATAAATCTCTAAAAGAAACCTTTTCTTATGTTCATGTTGTTGATTCTTACAGTACATTTTAATGTTTAATACAACTGATGGTTGTTGTTCTTTATTATCTTTTGCTTTATAATCAAGAAACTTGTTTTGTCAAATCCCATATAGATCCAGTCACGCTTCTTCTATGTGTGATTTATGAAACCAGTTATGACTGGTAAAGTTGTTTTATATGTTGATCTTCTGCTATAGTATTGCCTGAGGGTATATTATCAATGTTAGATAGCTCATAATGATAACTTTTGTGTGCTGTTAACATCGATATCGTAACTATACTGTGATAACCATAAGTAATCGAAACTACTTTTTAGGCGTAATCATTGAGCGATACGTGCGCTTGCGTAATATGTGTATTTACCACTGATCAGCGGAAGGAGCCGCAACCCACTTCAATAGATGCTACAAGATCATCTACAGAGTTGGATGATGACATATCTCCTGAAACCAGTGGACCTCAGACAAGAAGAGCTGAGCGAGGCAGAATTCCATTAACCATATATCCGGAATCCGAATATATTCTGTTTACTGATGATGGGGAGCCAGAGAGTTTCCCACAATACAAGAAGACATTGAGGAACAAATGAGTGAAGAAACATGGCAGCGGAACTATGCTATGCAGAGACACAGCAGATATGTCAACAAAGATGGTCAATCATGGCAAGTAGAGCTGTGCAGAGACATAGGCAGGATAGCTGCCAGATGAAAATTATTTCGGATTTAGCTGGAGGGGGAGAATTATAATATCCAGCTGCATCGATTCATCATCACCATTCATGCATCACTTGTTGGACAATTATGACCCATAGCGTCACTATTTGTACAGATCACGGTGTTGTTGTATAAATTAACTATGTGACAAAGGAGATTACACTCTTATCATTTTAGTCCGAAATTGATCAAATCAATTTTGAATGATTCTAAATCATTTCTAAGATGAACTTAGCATGTTCAAAACATCAAAACACCAAAAGCAACCAAAACCCCAAATTTCTATCCGAGGCCGAATGCACCACATTGGTGCCATTTGGTGCACTTTGTCATTTAATGCTTCAAAACACATCAAGATGTAATCCAATCAACATGAAACTTTATATAATCATATACACATCCAAATACACAACATAAATGAAAATCCCCAAATTTGGAATTGGTCATGAACCCTAATTTTTCAAATTCTTCAAAATGAACAAATTAGACCAAATTGGTAAATCAATTACTTTAATCATCATTCTTCCATCCAATCAAAGTCTCAACACAATGAAACAACTCAAGATCAAATCTAGGTCATTTAAGAGTGGGTCAATAACTCTAGATTAGCAACAAAGGTTTCCAAAACCTTAAAAGAATGCTTACAACTACAATAGTCACAAACTTCCTTCATCACACATGCTCAACACTTCCAACCCCAAACTTCCATCATCAAAAACACAAAGAATAAAGAAAAGAATAACTTAAGAACATCATATGTTATAGCCTAGATCATAAGGAATATTTTCTTATCTAATAGCAAGTTGGAAAAACTTACTAAATCCAAGCTTTTCTTTTGTTTTTCCTTTGCTTCTTCACAAGCTTCTTTGTTTTTATTTAATGGAGTTTCTTGTAAAGTGTATTAGGTTAGAATATCAAATGAAAAAACAAAACAATATATACTTATTACAAAATGGCCTTGGCCGAATTCATCAAATGAAAATAATAAGTAAATTTTGTTTTAATTTCATTTCAATTCCATTAAATCAACTTGCATAAATATCTAAAAACACTTTAATGATATTTATATAAAGTCAACAAAGGCAACTTAATCATTTCTAAACAAATATCCAAAGTTAAGATATTTATATTTTAATTAATTTAATCATTTAACAATTAAATAATTAATTAATTAATTAAATACAAATATATTAAATATATGTATTATATTTACATTAAATATCAAAAACATATATTTATTTAGGATATAAGTCAAATATCTCAATTTGACTATTAATTAATGTGTATTTAAATTAATCAAGTATTAAATGTAAATACAAAATAATTAAGCAAATAACTATCGGGTCCCTTTAGCACGTATCTTGCGTTTAACCTTTAAACGACTTTATAAATAATCAATATTATTTATTAATGTTGCTCTAGTGCTCTACGAGTATGTTTCATTATTGAGACTCTCTAGATTCAGGTATATCCGTCACGAAATCAAATTTCGTGTCCATAATTTATCCATCCATAAATTATGACGAACACGGATAATCTCGCTGAATCATACAGGTCGAGGTCATGGCAAATGTATAATTCCTCCGTCACAGGTATCCGGATAAATCCCAGAGGTATATATGTAAATTTCAAATCTCTATGGGGATTATCCAGTCGACTATTCTATTAGCAATCTCTAAAAGAATGTTTAGAACTAACTTCTAAACTTTACCACGGGTCCATGGTTTTATCTGATTGCTAATCATATGGACTACCTATGCTCTGGTACACAGAACTGACGGATTCTATCTTGATACACATAGGACACCCTGAGGATCTATCTACACCCAACGAACAGACGGAGGTCTGATCTAAATAGATCGGTGACGTGACTGCCATCTAAGTGTAGAAGATGTCTCATGTGCCCACAATGGCATCTCAAGTCTAAGAATCACAAGTGCTACACAACCCGAGAATATTCTTATTGACGTTGGTGTACCATCCATTAAGAATTTTCGGTGAGTCGTTCAGTGTTTATCCGCTATAAACACTTACACGTCTATACTAGTCTCCAAGACTAATGGTTCATTGAGAAACCATTGGAATCATATATTCCAGTATACGACATGTACTGGTCTCAACGGGTTTACTATACTGACCAAGTAGTGTAAACCTTGACCAGGAACAATCTGAGAATGACAACATCATGATACTACTCAATGTCAGTTGCGACGCTTTTGCAACAGTACCATGACTAATCATTCTAAGGTCATTACTCTTTACCATATAAAAAGATAGATTATATTATAGAAACTGCATATATTATTCATAATAATAATGTTTTACAGAAGTATTCAAAAGAAA
Organism: Zanthoxylum bungeanum; assembly: GCA_019454045.1. Classification (NCBI taxonomy): domain Eukaryota; kingdom Viridiplantae; phylum Streptophyta; class Magnoliopsida; order Sapindales; family Rutaceae; genus Zanthoxylum; species Zanthoxylum bungeanum. Next base: position 8,107 of record SKCR01003570.1, read on the forward strand.
TGCAACCGGGAATTGGCGCTCTGAGCACCAACCCCAACAAAATCTCCCACTTGCTCTAGTGCTAATATCGATTGTATCTAATACCATCGACTCCACGTGTTATCAAACAGTTTCGGAGGTATAGCCTTCGTCAGCGGGTCTGCTACATTATCTTCACTGGTACCTTGCACACGACAATATCCCCTCGTGACACAATCTCTCGAATGATGTGGTACTTCCGTTCCACATGCTTCGACTTCTGATGCGCCCTCGGTTCCTTTGCTTGTGTAATTGCTCCAATATTATCACAGTATAACGGAAACGCATTCTCGATACTTGGGACAACTCCCAATTCTGTGATAAATTTCTTTATCCACACAGCCTCTTTTGCAGCTTCAGAAGCTGCAATATATTCCGCCTCAGTGGTGGAATCAGCTGTCGATCCCTGTTTGGAACTCTTCCAACAAACTGCACCTCCGTTAAGGGTAAAGACAAATCTAGATGTAGACTTTCTATCATCGGGATCCGATTGGAAATCGGAGTCTTTATACCCATTAACCTGCAGTTCGTTTCCTCCATAAATTATTAACTTATCCTTGGTACCTTTAAGATACTTTAGGATATGTTTAATGGCCATCCAATGGTCATTACCTGGATTAGACTGATATCGACTAGTTACGCTAACAGCGAAACTGATATCAGGCCTCGTACATAACATGGCATACATTATGCTACCCAAACACGAAGCATAAGGTTGGTTAGACATTCTAACATTCTCATCTTCTGTTTGTGGACTCATCTTCTTAGAAAGATGAATCCCATGTCTGAACGGTATGTTTACTGTCTTACAGTTACCAAAACTATACCGTTCCAATATCTTATCTATGTACGTTGATTGGGATAACCCAATCAGCCTCCTTTGTCTATCTCTATAGAGTTTTATCCCTAAAACATATGAAGCTTCTCCCAGGTCCTTCATGGAGAAATTCTTACAGAGGTATGCTTTGACGCTTTGTAACATACCTAAATCATTCCCAATGATTAGGATGTCATCAACATATAGGACTAAAAATACGACCATGCTCCCACTGGCCTTCTGATACACACAGGATTCTTCTGAATTCTTGAGAAAACCAGACGATCTAATAATCTTGTCGAATCGAAGATTCCAACTTCGTGAAGCTTGTTTAAGTCCATAAATGGACTTCTTAAGCTTACATACCATGCCCGAGTTTTCACTGGACGCAAAACCTTCCGGCTGTTCCATATAGATTTCTTCATCAAGAAATCCATTTAGAAAAGCCATTTTGATATCCATTTGCCAAATCTCGTAGTCATGATATGCAGCTATAGAAAGTAAAATCCGAATAGACTTAAGCATTGCTACTGGTGAAAAAGTTTCATCGTAGTCGACGCCAGGTCGCTGCGTGTAACCTTTTGCTACCAGTCGGGCCTTGTAAGTTTCAACCTTACCGTCAGGCCCGCGCTTCCTCTTGTAAACCCATTTACAACCGATAGGAATAATTCCTTCGAGAAGCGGAATCAAGTCCCAAACTTGATTCTCATGCATTGAGTCTATCTCGGATTTCATGGCACTTTGCCATTTCATGGATTCGATGTCCAACATCGATTCTCTATAAGTGAAAGGATCTGTCTCTTCAACTAAGAGAACATCCAGACTCTTTTCTTGTATCAAATACAAGCGTTCAGGAGGTCTAGATACCTTTTCCGACCTACGGAGTGTGTGTGTTGAAGGTCCTTCATCTACTTGAACTTCAGGTTCCTTCGTTGGTTCGTTGTTTTCAGGTTGGACTTCGTCAAGCTCAACCTGTCTATGATTACCACCTTTTGACAAAAATTCTACTTCTAGAAATTTTGCGAAGTGAGCTACGAACACATTTCGATGCTCGGTATCATAGAACAGATATCCTTCGTATTCGAAGGATCCTGACAAACCTAAAATTTTGCCCTCGAGGCGAAAGCTTATCTTGCTGAGTCACCCTGACATAGGCAGGACAACCCCAAACCTTAATATAATTAAGATTTGGTCTCCTACCGAACCATATCTCATACGGTGTCGTAGGAACAGCTTTTGAAGGAATCTTATTCAAAAGATGTGCGGCTGTTAAAAGAGAGTATCCCCATAAATAATAGGGCAAATCTGTGAAACTCAACATGATATCGGACCATATCCAATAAAGTCTGATTTCTCCTCTCAGATACTCCATTGTGATGTGGGGTACCTGGAGGAGTATATTGAGCGAGAATCCCATTCTCCTTCATATAATCCATGAACTCACCACTCATATATTCGCCGCCTCGATCTGATCGAAGGCATTTAATATATTTACCAGTTTGTTTTTCTACTTCATTTCGGAATTCTTTGAACTTTTCAAAGGTTTCCGATTTATGTCGCATCAAATACACATAACCGTACCGTGACAAATCATCGGTAAAGGTAACGAAGTACGAATAACCACTGTGAGCAGTTTGACTTAGTGGACCACATACATCAGAATGTACGAGTTCCAGTAAGTTAGTGGCGCGGTGTCCAACACCATAAAATTGGGCTTTGGTCATCTTACCCTGAATACAGGATTCACAAGTTGGATATGATTCAATGGTAAGATCTGGTATCAAACCATTCCTAACCAATTGGGTAAGGCGTTTAACGCCAATGTGACCAAGCCTCATATGCCAAAGTTCAGTATTATTAATTACAGGTAAACTACATTATTAACTCCAGTATTTAATATATCTTTTGAAGTTTGCAATGTATAATGACCATGCAGGTTTGGACAACAAAGGATCTGAATATTATTACTATCATATAAAATAAAGAACTGTTCTTAATATTAATACAAAAGCCTTCTGTATCCAATACAAAAGTGATATAATATTAGCTACACATCCTGGTACAAAATGACAGTCATATAACAAAAGTGTCTCATTCGGCAATGAGATCTCGCATACTCCTACTGCAACTGCATCCAAAGAGTCTCCACTCCCGAACCGCAACTGCATCTCCCCGGGCTTCAGCCTTCTACTTTCCTTCAGCACCTGCAACGAATTGCAAATGTGAATAGGACAAGCAGAATCTAAATCCAGTTGGATGTAACGGCTTCACAAGCCAAAGATAAATCAGAAACTTGAAAAATTAATGTACCTGATGTAGATGCTCTATCTCTCCTCAGCTGGGCGATGTAAGCAGGATAGTTCCTTTTCCAATGCCCGACTTTGCCGCAGTGGTGTATTTGTCTTCAGAAGCCATCTTGGGCTTAGCAATCTTCGCCTGTTGTTGAGGACCAAAATTCTTCTTCTTCTTTCCTTTCTTCTTCTTTCCCTTGGACCATCCTTGGAAGAAGCAGAAAGAGAAGTAGATCTAGGAGGGCGAGTCGGTACTCCCTTCCTAAAGTCCTCCTCTGCCGTGAGCAACATCCTATGTAGCTCATGGTAGGTACAGACTGTCCCATTCATGTTGAAGTACATCACGAACTGGCGATATGAAGCTGGAAGCGAACCAAGAATAACACTCCTACCGAGAATGTCATTCAAGATGAGGTTATGTTGCCTCAATTGATCGATCAAATCGATCATCTGAAGAACATGTGGGCTAACATCTTGCCCCTCATCCAGACGCGCATGGAACAGTTCCATTGTGACTTTGTGAACAATCACTTGTTCTTGGTTCTCAAACGATTGTCTCAATCGCGTCATCATACTATAGGAATCTAGCATACCATAGTATTGTTTCTTGAGTTTCGGAGATAACGAACTAAGGATGTATGATTTAACCCTTAAATCATCATCCTTCCAAGTTTCATAAACTTGGTGTTCCTCCTCCGTAGCATCCGCACCCACAGCAAGGGGCAACGGACCCTCAAGAACATATCCCAGCTTTTCGGAATCGAGGACAATCCTCAAATCCAATTCCCAGTCGGCGAAGTTCTCAGCGCCTTTCAGTTTGTTCGCATCAAGCATACGCGCAAACTGATTTGTGGATTGTGCCGCCATTGCCAATCTATCATATAGATCACGAAAAACGGTTAGCAGATATTAAGCAATTTCATATAATATCGAAAGCATAAACTAGATCATGGATTTTTAATCTAATATGCCCCTCCCACTAAATCATGCAATACTGTAATCCCCAAACATAATACAAAGATTTAATAATTAAATTAAATACAAATAGTGAAAAGTGGATCCCGTGAATATATTTCAGCTCACAGCAGAGGCACGGTCTCGCCTACGTATATTCATCAGATAGACAACTCATTTGTCAATCATTCCTAATGACTCATGGGTTTCCGGTCCTGGTCGTTTCTCGTTGTCGCTGGGAAGGCAGGCCCACAAGGAGACGTACCAAGGTTAAACTCGTCAATTATAACTCAAGTTACTTACGTAATCCTGACAGCTAGGGCACGTTCAGAATTCCGCTTTTACTTGAATTTACCTAGTATCTGATATACATCCGGTATAAATAAATCTCTATCGGCTACACCCTCACAGCAGAGGCATGGTCTCGGATGTAGTCATAGAGAATTAGTCATAAACCGTATTGACAAGACGGACCTCATAACATGCATCAAGTACATAATTACAATAAAACCTTATTAATTAGGGATTTTCCGCTAAGTCTCATACACCCTAAATCTAATCAAATTAGATTCTAATAAGCATGCATAAAGGCAAGAAAACATGATTAAACATTGATTCAATAAAGGATAATAATTTTAGGGGGCCTAGAATCAGACTCGCTCTGATACCATTTTGTAGGGGTTTTTAGGGGCTGAATCCGGTAACGCAGCGGAAGCGGTGGAAAATCGTATTTCCGATTTCAAAACTTTTTCTCGGATTAATTAAATAAAACATATTATTTAATATTCCAATAATCAAATTATGAAAATAAATTCAATAAATCATATTTAAGTGAATTTACCGAAATGCCCTTACTTGGTATTTTTGTCCATTTTAGTCCGAAATTGATCAAATCAATTTTGAATGATTCTAAATCATTTCTAAGATGAACTTAGCATGTTCAAAACATCAAAACACCAAAAGCAACAAAACCCAAAATTTCTTCATCATGGCCGAATGCACCACATTGGTGCCATTTGGGCACTTTGTCATTTCATGCTTCAAAACACATCAAGATGTAATCAAATCAACATGAAACTTTATATGCATCATATACACATCCAAATACACAACAAAATGAAAACCCCAAATTTGGAATTGGTCATGAACCCTAATTTTCAAATTCTTCAAAATGAACAAATTAGACCAAATTGGTTAAATCAATTACTTTAATCATCGTTCTTCCATCCAATCAAAGTCTCAACAAAATGAACAACTCAAGATCAAATCTAGGTCATTTAATAGTGGGTCAATAACTCTAGATTAGCAACAAAGGTTTCCAAAACCTTAAAGAATGCTTACAACTACAATAGTCACAAACTTCCTTCATCACACATGCTCAACACTTCCAACCAAACTTCCATCATCAAAAACACAAAGAATAAAGAAAAGAATAACTTAAGAACATCATATGTTATAGCCTAGATCATAAGGAACATTTTCTTATCTAATAGCAAGTTGGAAAAACTTACTAAATCCAAGCTTTTCTTTTGTTTTTCCTTTTCTTCTTCACAAGCTTCTTTGTTTTCTTTAATGGAGTTTCTTGTAAAGTTTATTAGGTTATAATATCAAATGAAAAACAAAACAATATATACTTATTACAAAATGGCCTTGGCCGAATTCATCAAAGAAAATAATAAGTAAATTTTTTTTAATTTCATTTCAATTCCATTAAATCAACTTGCATAAATATCTAAAAACACTTTAATGATATTTATATAAAGTCAACAAAGGCAACTTAATCATTTTAAACAAATATCCAAAGTTAAGATATTTATATTTTAATTAATTAATCATTAACAATTAAATAATAATTAATTAATTAAATACAAATATATTAAATATATGTATTATATTTACATTAAATATCAAAAACATATATTCATTTAGGATATAAGTCAAATATCTCAATTTGACTATTAATTAATGTGTATTTAAATTAATCAAGTATTAAATGTAAATACAAATAATTAAGCAAATAACTATCGGGTCCCTTTAGCACGTATCTTGCGTTTAACCTTTAAACGACTTTATAAATAATCAATATTATTTATTAATGTTGCTCTAGTGCTCTAGGATTATGTTTCATTATTGAGATTCTCTAGATTCAGGTATATCCGTCACGAAATCAAATTTCATGTCCATAATTTATCCACCCATAAATTATGACGAACACGGATAATCTCGCTGAATCATACAGGTCGAGGTCATGGCAAATGTATAATTCCTCTGTCACAGGTATCCGGATAAATCCCAGAGATATAGATGTAAATGTCAAATCTCTATGGGGATTATCCAGTCGACTATCTATTAGCAATCTCTAAAAGAATGTTTAGAAATAACTTCTAAACTTTACCACGGGCCCATGGTTTTATCTGATTGCTAATCATATGGACTACCTATGCTCTGGTACACAGAACTGACGATCCTATCTTGATACACATAGGACACCCTGAGGATCTATCTACACCCAACGAACAGGCGGAGGTCTGATCTAAATAGATCGGTGACGTGACTGCCATCTAAGTGTAGAAGATGTCTCATGTGCCCACAATGGCATCTCAAGTCTAAGAATCACAAGTGCTACTCAACCCGAGAAGATTCTTATTGACGTTGGTGTACCATCCATTAAGAATCTTCGTGTGAGTTCATTCAGTGTTTATCGCTATAAAACCTACACGTCTATACTAGTCTCCAAGACTAATGGTCATTGAGAAACCATTGGAATCATATATTCCAGTATACGACATGTACTGGTCTCAACGGGTTTACTATACTGACCAAGTAGTGTAAACCTTGACCAGGAACAATCTGAGAATGACAACATCATGATACTACTCAATTTCAGTTGCGACGCTTTTGCAACAGTACCATGACTAATCATTCTAAGGTCATTACGTCTTTACCATATAAAAAGATAGATTATATTATAGAAACTGCATATATTATTCATAATAATAATGTTTTATAGAAGTATTCAAAAGAAATGCAACCGGGAATTGGCGCTCTGAGCACCAACCCAACAGCAAATCGGTAAAACGTAGTACTTGGTACTTACGTGTTCAGCAGTCCGAACGACCGAATTTACTACCAACCTATCTGGGGATCTATGGGTCACTTCCCAAATTTCACCGATGACGTATGACTCGCACTCTAAATTAATCTGGGATTAATAAGAAGAGAGAGAAAATTAATTTGGGATTAATTACGGAGATATTTTATCTGGATAAATATCATTTAAAGAGAGATAACGATTAATTTGGATTAATCGAAGAATTAATATATTCGATATATAAACGAAATTGGATTTCGATGCGGAATTAAAATTAGATTTTAATTCGGACGAACGAATTAATTTAGAATTAATTCGTAAGCGACGTGAATAGTGATTTCACTAGGCGTAATCATTTAATTACGACGCAATGGAAAATTCATTAATTTAGAATTAGCGAACCCGAACCCGAGATTATTTGCGAGCGCATTCGTATTTCGAATTCGAGTGCGGCACGCAAGTCAAATCAAGCGTCAAATCGCTAGTCGCAACTAGCGTCACATCATTCGTCAATCAAGTGATGGATGTCTTTCACTTTGAGTGATTGACGCAAGTCACTATTCATGATTGATGGAAATGATGTGTGTGGTTGGTGCCATTTATGGCTTTAATGGTTTGACTTTTAAAGCCAAATTCATCCTAAATGAAATTGAAATGAACTAATGTGTATTAGATACACTTTTGGTAACCAAAACAAATAATTCTCTCATTCTCTCATCTCTCTCAAACACGCCCAAGGGGCTGTTCTTCACTGTCTTTGCAGTGAACTGCCGTGAGCAGTAAAGGGAAGCTTAGAGTCGCGATTTTGTGGCAAAATCGGAAGTGCTAGCACACTACGAAGTCATGGGAAAGTGATAAGGAAGTCCATTCATGAGCCGGGAATCGTTTGACAAAGCTTGGAGCTCAAATCTTGGAGGCAAATGGGCGAAACCAGTGAGCTGCATACAGCCACTGCTGTGAGCTTCACAGTGAGCAGATTTTAGTTTTGTTCGTCTCCGCGTTGCTCAACCGATCAATTTGAGTATTCCACAACTTCGTTGATTTATATTCGCACATATTTCATGCTTATAATTGATATTGGGACCTTAATAGAAACCAACAATGGTATCAGAGCGAGGTTTGATCATGAAAAAGTTTAGGGCTTAAAATTTGGGTAAAAATGTGTTTGAGCATGATTATGAAATTGGATGAATGAATATGTTTAAATGTGTTTTAATTGAGGATTGATTGGATCAATTTGTTGAAATTGTGTTTGGAATAAATTTCCCCAAATTTTCTATGTTGGCCGAATGCCTTAGCCCTATTTTGTCTTGGTGATTTTTTGATTTTTGATCATTGGATGTGTTGGAAATCATTCGGGAATGTTAATTATGTCGATTGTGGATTTAATTGGATTGAAACCAAATCGGATATAATTTCCCCACAAATGCCAAGACTTTGAGCATGTGAATTGGGTTTGATTTTAATCAAAATGTGTTGGACATGTGATGATGAAAATGAGCATGATTAATTGTGTATATTGATGTTTTAGAAATGTTAATTGGGTATTAATCATGTTATACACTTTTGGTAATTAAATTGGGAATTTTGAATTTTATGATTTAATTATTTTGGGCCTATTTTGTGAAATTGGGCTTAAGTGTTGTAATTGGGCTTGTTGGGCTTTGTTGTACAAAGTTGGGTTTAGGCAAAATGGTTGGATCCAATTAGGCCCAAAACCGCCTCCATAAAGCCCAAATGCGACTTAATGGACCTTTAAAGTTTAATTGGGCCTAATGGGCCTAAATTGATTTATGGGCTTATGGGGTAACTCCCGGATTGGATTTTGGTTATTCGGTTTGACCCGAATTGACCAAAAGTCCACGCCTTAAGAAATTAATTAAAAGCCCATTGAAATTTAATTAAATTGACGTTGGACATTAATCGGACTTTGAGACCCGTAACGATTAAATTTGGAATTTAAGTCGTAAAAGGTTATTAATAAAGTGTGTTATTTAATTTGGAATTAAATATGTGAATTAGTATTAAATACATATTAAATTAGATTTAATGTTGTGATTTAATTTAATTCGAGAATTCGTACTTTGAGTACTTATTCGTAAAAACGAGTTTGACTCGAGCAAAATCAAATCGTTGTTTGAACATTGGATGATCACTAATTATCAGATTAATTAATTTGATTAGATTGATTGATAACATGCTTGTGTGAATACTTGGTTACGATGCAAGAATAATGTATATCGGATGGATATTAGATGGGTGAGGCAATTTTAGAAATTGTAATAAATTTGATTTATTAATTGGACCTGCGTGTCCAGCCTTATTACCTCTCATTTCTTTGTATTCTCTTCTCACATATTCCCCTCAATGTAAATGAGGTTTCTTTAGAAGTGTAGTGTAACGGGTAGAAGTAATACTTGTGCTAGCGGAGAAAGAAATGGAGAGATTTAATCTAGGATCAATGTGTAAAGTATCCATCCGTATATCATTATTATTTTACATACGCGCTTTATTATGTGTTTAGAATGCATGTTTAAGAGTGTATGATGATGAGACCTTAACAAAGATAAAAATTGATTGCCAATTTGCACGCAAAAAACCCTCGCTTCTTATTAAGAGTTCTTTCCTTCCATTGAGTGATTCTCACTCAAGATCTAAGACGGCATTGGTTTGTTGGCCAAAGACAAGGCCTTTGTCTCTCGAGGATGTGTTTGAATCATGAGAGCTTTGTTCCTTATCAGTGTCTTGTCCAAGTTGTGGTTTGTTGGCCAAAGTCAAGACCACTTCTTGTCCATCGACATTGATTACGAAGCATTCCATGGTCAATGGGTCGCGCTTGACTGAGATCACTAAGTTTGTTGTGCCAAAGCCAAGGCTTAGTTGATTTAGAGGAAAAAAGTTAGGTAATACATTGGATGTATTGGCATATATAAGATATATATTTCGGACTTGGATGTCCCCCTACCGGATCTATGAATTGGATTGGATCCAATCGATCTTAGAGATCTACCTAGTTAATTATCATACAGTTTGTTGGTCAAAGTCAAGATTGTGTGATATTTAACGGGATCCTAGCCCACTAGGAAACACGGTTTCCCGAGTACTCGACAGAGGGTTAGAGGCTCGCCGAAAAATAGTGGGAGGCAAGAATTGAATTCGCAATATTCGTTCAAATTATTTTCCATACGCGCTCAATCAAATATCATGTCATAAATTCCGTCAATTAAATGTTAGTTGGACTAATATTTAAATTGTTGTTTTAATAAATAGTTGGACTAGTATATTCAAACAATTTAATTATGGTTGATTTTATAATTGGATTATAGAAATCAAAATAATTTAATTTAATTTATTAAATTATAGTTGATTAAATAGTTGGACTATTATAATCATTATAATAAATAGTACCGAAATCGTTGATTAAATAGTTGGACTATAAGAATCAAGATAAAATTGAAAGATTGACATTTAAAACATAATCCTAGGGAAAATTTATTTAAATGGTTTAATTTTCAAATTGGGAATTAGATTTCAGGATGGTCCTGGAAAATTAATAAGTTATTTTATTTGATAAAATAATATATATTAAGCCTAAGCCCGGAGTTAAGCAAATAAGTATAGCATGATCTTTGGAAGATTCATGTAATGATAACTTTAGTGCTTAATCCATTAGTACTAAATTGCAATTGATAATTCTTGGAGAATTAATGACTATTCTCAATGAGAAAAGTCAAAAGTTTGCAATTAGGCAAGTAGCGCAAGGCGCACCTTATTTCGGTATTCTAGAAACCTGAAGCTTGGCCAAAAGGCTTCTGGAATATTGAAAAAGGGCAAAGGCACAAATCATTATGATCTTCTATGAAGATAAAATGACATATCCCAAAATGTCTGCCTAAATGTGGCAAACGGGATCGCGGAAGCGTGACTGCCGTTTGGACAAAGCAGACATGAAGGAATTGAAGACGAGCAAGGCTCTGACTTCAGATATGTTTGTCAACATTATGTTCACTACTAGTATTAGAATTGGATTTTAAATACTTAGTGTGATGCATAAATATATGTATTGATATTCAGAATCTGTTTTGAACAGGATACTGACTTCAATAGAGATTTCATCTGCGAATGGAAACAGGACGAAAGTCACTGTTTTAACCGTAGATACCTAATTTTAGGAACTACCCTCGGTGTGTGTACCTAAAATAGGAAACTGTTATAATGTAATTAGTTTGACTAGGAACATTATCTCTATATCAGTGTTTGATCCGTTGCGGATAAACCTTTATATTCTAGAACACTAAAGTGTTTTATTATATAAAGATGATATTGAGATAAACACATTAGATGTGAATAACAGAATTTATATTTTGAAATAAATAAATCTCAAACGTATAACATGACAAACAAATAGCTCGAACTGATTTGATCAGTAGAAATTAATTGTGGCATTGCTGTCTGGGACACAATGAAAACAATAATCATATATCCACACTTTCGAAGATTGGGTACTATGACTAATTTGATTCCATTCAAATAAAGTCTACGAATCTAGTTTATTGGGCAAAGTGCCCAAAACACATTTACTTGGTAAAAGTGCAAATGCCACCGATCTGTTAGCCCTAGTTCATAATGAAGCAAGTGGGCCCATATCTAGCTAGGCTAGAGGTGGATGTGAATATTTCGTGACCTATATGGATGTGGCATCGTGTTATGGTTATGTGCTTCTTTTGAAGAACACAAATAGGAAACTTTTAGAGTTTCGACACGAAATAGACAAACAGATCGGCTGAAGTATTATACCGTCACGGTAAGACCGTAATGGAAAATACTTAAGCAATAAGTTTCTAATTTACTTGAAAGAGTAAAGTATTCTTTCAATGAGGACTCCTTCCGAAACACGTCATTTTTACGGTATGTCCGAACTGATGAACCAGATTTTGTTGGACATGATAAGGTTAATCATGAGTCGCTCTGAGCTACCATTTCCTTCAACGGATACGAATAAACAGTGCAGAACTTATTTTGAATAAGGTTCCATAATAATCTGTTTGACAGATTTCATATTAGATATGAACATGAAAGAAATCGGGCTTCACATTCCTGATAATTTGAGTATGCTAGGCATATGTTTGGATGATACCAAACTAAAACCCAAATTGGATAAGTGCCAATTGTAGGTTATCCTAGCGATACCATATGTATTGTACTTATACATCTCACTGGAGAACAATGTAATTGTTGCTCACCATGCGGTTTTCCTTAGAGGAATACTGATATGCAGTGGTAAATGGGAGGATAGTAAAACTCGATGAAAATCAGAGTAATTCTATTCAAGGCATCGAATCCTAATGGAACACAAATATTTCATCAAGGATGAAACTATTACCATTAATCTTCGAATACACAAGAACCGCATAGTCGGAGAGAGTCAGAAAACAACCTAGGGTATGGGTTTCTGATCTCACCTCATAAAGATGTATATCTTATTGAGGTATACCAATTGACTACGCATGAGGAAGTGATACAATGTATCGACTCCCTATTATGACAAAGTGTCATGAATCCGTCCGAATGGATTCCATGTATATCAACAAGTTTGGATACTAGTTGATGTACCGCAAGGCATTGTGCCTATTGGTACTTTAAAGTCTTCAAGGAAGACATACATGGATGGCAACATACCAACGTATAAAGCTAGGCTTTTAGCGGAAAGGTATCGTTATCAACATTATGTTGATTGCGATTCAACCTTTTAACTGTTGCCACGGTAAATCCATTTGGAAAATGCTTGCTAAATCTGCATGTTTCATTTATGAAATATGGCAGTATAACGGGAAAATCGCTTTCCTGAAAATGAAACCTTTCGGAGGATGTTTACAACATCCTGACGATTTTGTCGTACAATAACTAGCAACAAGGTTTGCGGGTTATTCGATCCATGTTTGGATTGAAGCAAGCATTAGGTTCTTGGAATTATCGTTTTGATGTAATCATAATGGTTTATAATTTAATTCAAAATGAAAAGATTCTTGTGTATATAAGAGGGTTAGTGGGAGCGCACTGACAGAGGCTGTCCTATAAAAATAATGATAATATGTCATTTCTTGGAAATGATATTCCCATAAAACTATCGGTGAAAGCTTGGCTTTCGAGAAAACTCTCCGAGAACTCGTACATTGAAAAATGTACGCGACTTGGTGTCTAATATGCTTTGAGCATATATAGTCACAAAAAGGCCAATCCAAGTGATAGTCACAAGATTATGGAGAAGGAGAACTTGAAGTGACTGTGATCACTATTGTAAGTTTCCTAACCGATAAAGACGACTGAAAATCACAAATGGTATTATACAGTTTGAATAGCGGAACAGTGAGCTGGAAATCTTCCATGTAAGATTCTGTTACCGAATAAACAACAAATGCGGGTTATTGTTGCAGCTGAGGCAGCAATAGAAGCCTTCTGGGTCGATAATAAATCTAATTAGATTAGATATAATTCTGTTAGCAGCTGAGCTAGGCTTGAGCACATACTAAAAAATTAATGGTCTCATCACCGATCCAGATAAATACTCCGGTAATCATCTGATTTGTTCGGATCATACATCGTGGCGATGTGATGATCGTATAAATCGCATCAGATAATAATCATGCAAATCCGCTGACGAAAACCTTTCCTCAGCAAATTGAGCGAACCGTACATAGTTCGGGTGGTAGACACTCGAGTGACTGGCTATAGGCCAAGTGGGAGATTGTTGGACAATTATGACCCATAGCGTCACTATTTGTACAGATCACGGTGTTGTTGTACAAATTAACTATGTGACAAAGGAGATTGCACTCTTATCATTTGTGATTAGATCACCTAGATATATAAATGATGAAAGGTCCTTATGATTTGTTCCTGGACCGAGAATGATATGAGACAGTATCATTCCACGAAGAATAAATCATTAAATATCCCTAGTCAGAGTATTATCGAGATTGGACATCGATAAATACGTAAAAGACTAGTATTACACTTGTGCGCGTTGTGAGGGCACGACGGCATAGTTCTCATATATTTGGGTATAGGATACTCACGCAAGTGTAATAGGAGGTTGTGTTTTACCGATGGTACGGGAAACAGCTTCGTTCTGGATAGACCCCCTCGGAATTCCATTGGTAGTATGACTATGTGTCTATGGAAGTCCGAAATCAGGGTAGGTGTATTTGGTCTAACCTGAGACTTGCACCGCTAATGCATACGACAATCAATATACTTTGGTTGAGGTCGTACAGAGCTTTAACAGGTTCTGTGTATGCCAATGCTGGGTATATTGAGAATCGTAGTGTGCTGGGTGTGATGTCAAGACGGAAGTATCACTCCAGTCATATGGAGATGATGGTCACGTAGGATACGGGACTGGTTCTCTTAAGTGCTGCAGCCATCGGGATAATATGACTAGGTCATAGTTATCCGATATAGAGACTAGTTACCAGATATCCGATATGTGCTTCGTACGGGACAGACACATTTTCAGCCCCAAGCCTAGCACGTGATCATCTGATGCTGGACAGAAATACGCAATATTACGGTATACTACACTTGATATAGATCTTTTATTTCTGTAAGGATATTTCCGGAGAATTGGGTAGGCATGGCGCTTTGCTCGAGGCCAACCTTGTCTTGTAAATCGGTAAAACGTAGTACTTGGTACTTACGTGTTCGGATAGTCCGACGACCGAATTTACTGCCAACATATCCGGGGATCTCATGGGTCGCTTCCCAAATATTCACCGATGACGTATGACTCGCACTCTAAATTAATCTGGGATTAATAAGAAGAGAGAGAAAAAATTAATCTGGGATTAATTACGGAGATATTTTATCTGGGATAAAATATCATTTAAAGAGAGATAACGATTAATTTGGAATTAATCGAAGAATTAATATATTCGATATATTAAACGAAATTGGATTTCGACGTGGAATTAAAATTAGATTTTAATTTGGGTGAACGAATTAATTTAGAATTAATTCGTAAGTGACGTGAATAGTGATTTCGCTAGGCGTAATCATTTAATTACGACGCAACGGAAAATTCGTTAATTTGGAATTAGCGAACCCGAGCCCGAGATTATTTGCGAGCGCATTCGCATTTCGAATTCGAGTGCAGCACGCAAGTCAAATCAAGCATCAAATCGCTAGTCGCAACTAGCGTCACATCATTCGTCAATCAAGTGATGGATGTCTTTCACTTTGAGTGATTGACGCAAGTCACTATTAATGATTGATGGAAGTGATATGTGTGGTTGGTGTCATTTATGGCTTTAATGGTTTGACTTTTAAAGCCAAATTCATCCTAAATGAAATTGAAATGAACTAATGTGTATTAGATACACTTTTGGCAACCAAAACAAACAATTCTCTCCTTCTCTCATCTTTCTCAAACACGCCCAATGAGCTGTTCTTCACTGTCTTTGCAGTGAACCGCCGTGAGCAGTAAAGGGAAGCTTAGAGTCGCGATTTTGTTGAAAAATTGGGAGTGCTAGCACACTATGTGATATGATCCGGAATGAGCTCTATTTGTTGGGCCAAGTTAACTTGAAGTTGTGGCTGATTGCATGGTTTGGTCAAATTGGTGTATTTGGGCCATTTTGGTGGATTTGGAAGATTCCTTGGGTTCTGGAGTTTGGTCCATGCATGAGACATTATGTGATGGCTTTATTATGTCTAAAGCAATATTGGAATGGGTCTAGGACGTGCATGGGCTGCCTTGATTGATTTTGGGCTTTATTTCCGAATGGTGCATTAGCAGTGGCAGGATTTACGTAGTCTTCGTATTTTGAACGTAACTTTCTCGTCCGATGTCCGATTTTGGTGATTCAAGTTGCATTGAAAATATAACTCGTAGCTCTACAACTTTTAAGTTTTCATCAAAGTCCAGTTCGGATTCCTTCATGGACTAAATGAGGACGCAATATATCCCTATAGTTTTTATATTTTATATTTTTTTAAGTTATGTGTTGTTTAAGTGTTGGGCTGAACATTAATTAAATTAAAAAGCCCATGGACGAAATTTTCAAGTATTTTATTAGGGTTTTATTATATTTTGGTAGAATTAGGGTTAGGCACCTATTTAAAGGGGCATTATTCATTGTAATGGATAATTAACCAATAATATATCTTTTTTACAAAACAAATTGACTTGTGTCATCTTGAGGGAGTGGATTCTTCCTTGGTTTTACGAAACAAAAGCTTATCAACGTGTGGCAAGCGTTGTGGTGCTGTATCGCTGTTCAGGATTCTCCAAAGAAATAAAGAAAGGTTTTTAAGGGCAATGTTCCTTAAGGGTTGGACTTGATCTTGGAAGGATTTTGTTCTTACAAAATCAAGATTCGCGGTTCTTGGGGCTTAGAACACGTGGAGAGGTTTGTTTGGCTTTGTTCCAGGCAGGTTTTTATCATTTGGTATCAGGAGCTCTGGGTTCCAAGGTCAAGATTTTCTCTATCTTTATCATTTTATGAAGTTTTAATATTCCTTTTTTTTTCTCCTGTTTTTTTTTCTCTTCTCATCTCAATTTTTTTTCTTATTTCCTTTGTGTTTTTCATGTTTATGACCGATCTTTGATGTTATTATAATGCTCTTTCATGGTAATAGCATATAGGATTCAGTTCTTAGAGTTTTTGAGTCAATTAAAGTCGATTTATCTGTAATTTTCGGATCAGTTCGGTCAGAATTTTTCAGCTGCGCACTGATTTTCAAACTTGTAACGTTTGATCTAGAAAGAGTTACGGGACCCATAATATATCGATTTATAAGTACTCAAGGAGACGAATTCATTAGTCAGTGTCCGTACTCAATCCGCTTAAGTTTCGAGTCTCAAAATCCCTTTCAAAGTTACGAATTCTGTCCAGTTTCAGTTCAGTTTGTCTTCTTATTTACTTTTGGTTTATTTTTTTTAGTCAGTTTCTTTGTGTTTGTTTTCATATTTTCTTGGTGATTCTTTGAGTCTTTACTCATTATTGGCGTCTTTCGAGTAAGGGTTGATTTATATAAATAATTTGATGGATAAAAGGGTATTTATCTTTCGCACGAGATGCTCTATCAATAGTAAAGTGTGTAGCATGATTATTAATAGAGGGAATCACACAAATTTAGCTAGCACTACCCTTGTGGAAAAATAGGATTCACCATTGATACCTCTTGATAGACCTTATAAGTGGATGAGTGATTTCGGAGAGTTCGAGGTTGCTAAGCAGGTTGTGGTAAATTTTGCAATTGGGAAGTATGTTGACCAAATAGTTTGTGACGTGGTTCCTATGTATCATTCGCATGTTTTATTGGGTAAGCCTTGGTATAAATTCAATAAAGTAGTTTATGATATGGATAGGAATATCTACAAATTTAGGTGTGGTGAAAAGATTATCAAGCTTGCTCCTTTAACCCTACAAGAGGTCGATGAGGATGAGTTGTACATGCAGAGGAGTGAAGAAGAGTGGGCTAAAAAGAAAAGTGCATTGCACTTGAAATGTTACTAGGAGAGCTTCCAGAGTTGACAGAGAAAAATACATTAGCAAAATATGAAGTAAAGCAGGGTACGAGCGTAGCCTTGAGTAATGAAATGAAACATGTTGATGTTTCAATAAATAAGAGTAAGGTGGTTGATGGTGTTGATGATAGTGATGATATTGATGTGAGTGATAACATTGGTGTTCATGATTTGGCTGTTCATGATGCCAATGAGGTGCTTGATGTTACTGTTAAGGGTGAATATCATATGGAGCAATCTGATGTTGGTTGTGAGGACATGAGTTATGGTGTGCAAAAAGTACATGTGGCTGAATATGTAGAGTGTGGTCAGATCGTGGATGAGAGTGTTGATTGTTTGAGAAAGCGACATGGGCAAGTTGAGTTTGTTTTAAATGAGATTTCAAATGTGAATCCATGTGGAATCTCTTTTCTGTTGCAAGTGGCGTTAAGAATGAGAGTAGCAATGGAGAGATTGAGAGTGGAAAAGTATTGCCAAAAAGTCATTCATCCGCCTTATTGACTTTTGCTCACCTTAACCATTTTTTCCATGTGATTTTCTTTTATTCCAGGATTCTCGTCCCATTGATCTTGTCATTTTTATCTATGACCCGGGTTCGGATTCGAGGTCGAATCCTTTTCAAGAGAGGGAGAATGATGTGATCCGGAATGAGCTCTGTTTGTTGGGCCAAGTTAACTTGAAGTTGTGGCTGATTGCATGGTTTGGTCAAATTGGTGTATTTGGGCCATTTTGGTGGATTTGGAAGATTCATTGGGTTCTGGAGTTTGGTCCATGCATGAGACATATGTGATGGCTTTATTATGTCTAAAGTAATATGGAATGGGTCTAGGACGTGCATGGGCTGCCTTGATTGATTTTGGGCTTTATTTCCGAATGGTGCATTAGCAGTGGCAGGATTTACGCAGTCTTCGTATTTTGGACGTAACGTTTTCGTCCAATGTCGATTTTGGTGATTCAAGTTGCATTGAAAAGATAACTCGTAGCTCTACAACTTTTAAGTTTTCATCAAAGTCCAGTTCGGATTCCTTCATGGATCTAAATGAGGACGCAATATATCCCTATAGTTTTTATATTTTATATTTTTTAAGTTATGTGTTGTTTAAGTGTTGGACTGAACATTAATTAAATTAAAAAGCCCATGGACGAAATTTTCAAGTATTTTATTAGGGTTTTATTATATTTTGGTAGAATTAGGGTTAGGCACCTATTTAAAGGGGCATTATTCATTGTAATGGATAATTAACCAATAATATATCTTTTTTACAAAACAAATTGACTTGTGTCATCTTGAGGGAGTGGATTCTTCCTTGGTTTTACGGAACAAAAGCTTATCAACGTGTGGCAAGCGTTGTGGCGCTATATCGCTGTTCAGGATTCTCCAAAG
>SKCR01003571.1:0-26389 GCA_019454045.1 Zanthoxylum bungeanum
AATTTTTGTTCCAGCGGTAGTTCTGGAAGAACACTCCTTAAACAATCTCTCATCAACTGTAAATTTGTTTGATTTTGAGGGCCAAATACAAACTTATCAAGAGTTAGGAAAAACACACAACAAATAAAAGATTTAACGTGGTTCGGCAGAATGAATCTAATGTACGTCCACAGACACAAAGAAAAAGAAAGATTTTATTATGTGGTCGGGTTGGACCGACCTCTCTACACAAGTGCTCGGATTTGACCGACCCACCCTTGTTCCATCTTATAAACTTTCTATTTTATCTTCTTTGAAGTATTTACTAAGTCTCTTTTCCAACCCTTTACAATGAACTCTCAAGCCCTTTATATACTAGGGTAAATTACACTATTACAATGTCTTTGTGTCGTCAGCCACGTGAATTCTGTCATCAATGCCAAGTCTCTCTCCCCAACTGCTTTGCCGAAAGTAACTCTGTCATATGACGTTTCTTCGAACCAACCACTGCTACACGTTACCTAGTGTCAGAAGATTAAACAACCACATGCTTCCATCACATTAGACCTTTTTAAAGAATGTGCATCCCTATACCATTCAATCGGCGTCTGCCCGACCATTCCACTACCATTCGGTTCTGATGAATCACCTCCCCTGACCCTATTGCACCTCGGGTCAGATGACATATACGAACTGATCCCAACACCTTCTGTTCCCTGGACTTGGGCCACTAAACTTCCAGAAACGGAAATCCCCTTCATACCCTTCTTGTATTACTAAGGATCCTGAGACCCAAAAATCACCATCAACAATATACTTTCATTTTTGGAGGAAAGTTGTGTCCACTCTTAATTTAGAGAGAATAATTAAAGGATGTGGCTTTTGGAGATACGCGTCCCTTTATAACTGTTTTGGAGACACTATGATTCAATCTCACTTTGAGCTTGATTTTATAGTGGGCCCGACATGGTTTTATTTTAAGTGCGAACAGCAATATATTGCGAATTTGAGGCAAGAAAATTGGTTTTATGATATTTTTGTGATTTACAAAATCTATTAATTGATTTTCATAAATTTTCTTGATTTATACGTCTCTTTACTTCTAGATCGTTCAACTACCAAGCAAACCAAGTGCTAGGATTTGAATTTATTATTTTATACAGCATTTAATATTTTATGTAAATCGCAATAGAACAACTAAGTAACTTAATCTTAAAATGCTGTCTAGAAATGCAATTATATAAGAATAATAATAAAAAAGAAAAAAAAAAAACACACACACACAATAGTGGGTGGATGGCTTAATATTTTAGTTAAATCCCACAAGTACTACTACCAAGTCAATCTTTTAAGGCAATTTATTATAAATTGTAAAATTACAATTAAAAAAAAATAGTGGGTGGATGGCCTAATATTTTAGGTAACTTTCGGTATCCTTCATTTTCATTTTCAAACATAATGTGTTCATTTACAATATGTTATATAACTTTCCCCACGTGCGGGTATAATCATAGTTATAGTAACACAATTGAGGGTTTGTTTGAGATTGATGTTTTTTAGTATTTATTTTGGAGTGTTTAAAATCACATCTCTTTTTAGATCATTTGATAATATATTTAAAAATATTAGTTAAATATTATTATCAAACTGACCCTTAATTTAATTTTGAAACCACAAATCTAAGTTAAGGCACTCGTTTGAGTTCCTATAAGAATGATTATAATATTTGTACAAAAAAATAATACAAAAAATATACAAAATTATTAAAAGATAAATAATATATAATTAAAAATTAAATAAAGTTTTTTATTTTTAATAATTTTGTGTAAACTTTTGTACATATACATTTTTCTATAAGAATTCTTATTTTTCTTCCAAAAAATATATGAAATATGAGTTATATATATCTTTCTAAAATTGTGGGTATAAAAATTTGAGTAATGCTCGATGTTGGGTGCAAACAAAGTCCCACATTGGCTAGAAGTGGGGAGGATCATGGGTTTATAAGTATGGACAGTATCTCCATTGGTATGAGGCCTTTTGGGTATAACCCAAGAGCAAATCCATGAGGGCTTAGGCCCAAAGTGGACAATATCATACCAATGTGGAGATAAGTTGTGTCCTAGGTTTCTTACAGTGGTATCAGAGCCATGCCCCGGAGTTAGCCATGTGGATGAATCCTCGGAATACCGAACAAAGGTGGTGAGCCCCGATCGTGATCCGTGAGTGCTCGGTTAGACAGGCAGTGTGCTCTGGTCTTCATGGAGTGGACGGATGAATGATCGTTTGAGGGGAGGCTCAGTTGTCCTTTGTGGTCCTTTGTTCGAGGGGAGGATTGTTGGGTGCAAACAAAGTCCCACATTGGCTAGAAGTGGAGAGGATCATGGGTTTATAAGTATGGACAATATATCCATTGGTATGAGGCCTTTTGGATATAACCCAAGAGCAAATCCATGAGGGCTTAGGCCCAAAGTGGACAATATCATACCAATGTGGAGATAAGTGGTGTTTTAGGTTCCTTAGGCTCAGTTGTCCTTTGTGGTCCTTTGTTCGAGGGGAGGATTGTTGGGTCAAACAAAGTCCCACATTGGTTAGATATGGGGAAGATCATGGGTATATAAGGATGGACATGTATCTTCATTGGTATGAGGCCTTTTGGGTATAGCCCAAGAGCAAATCCATGAGGGCTTAGGCCCAAAGTGGACAATATCATACCAATGAGGAGATAGGTGATGTCCTAGGTCCCAACAAGTGGTATCAGAGCCATGCCCCGAAGTTAGCCATGTGGATGAATCCTCGGAATACCGAACAAAAAGGTGGTGAGCCCCGATCGTGATCCGTGAGTGCTCAGTTAGATAGGCGGTGTGCTCTGATCTTCATGGAGTGGACGGATGGATGATCGTTGAGGGGAGGCTCGGTGGTCCTTTGTTCGAGGGGAGGATTGTTGGGTGCAAACAAAGTCCCACATTGGCTAGAAGTGGGGAGGATCATGGGTTTATAAGTATGGACAGTATCTCCATTGGTATGAGGCCTTTTGGGTATAACCCAAGAGCAAATCCATGAGGGCTTAGGCCCAAAGTGGACAATATCATACCAATGTGGAGATAAGTTGTGTCCTAGGTTTCTTACATACAGTGGTATCAGAGCCATGCCCCGGAGTTAGCCATGTGGATGAATCCTCGAATACCGAACAAAGGTGGTGAGCCCCGATCGTGATCCGTGAGTGCTCGGTTAGACAGGCAGTGTGCTCTGGTCTTCATGGAGTGGACGGATGAATGATCGTTTGAGGGGAGGCTCAGTTGTCCTTTGTGGTCCTTTGTTCGAGGGGAGGATTGTTGGGTGCAAACAAAGTCCCACATTGGCTAGAAGTGGAGAGGATCATGAGTTTATAAGTATGGACAATATCTCCATTGGTATGAGGCCTTTTGGATATAACCCAAGAGCAAATCCATGAGGGCTTAGGCCCAAAGTGAACAATATCATACCAATGTGGAGATAAGTGGTGTCTTAGGTTCCTTACACTCGATAACAATGCTACATTAATCTAGCTTCAAACCAGATAAATCATAAAAGAAAATTTTAATTGTCTTTGAGCAACAAGGATAATTGATAAAAATAAAAAGGAATCCAAGACTCAAAACGTTTCCTCTAAATTCAACGACAAAAGATCAAATCACATAAAGCCAAAGAAACCAATGCATTCACTTTATCTATTATTATTTTGCTTTGGACAAAATGAGTAGGTCCAGGTGAAGCTTCTTCTCAGGTCCCTCTTCGTGGAGAAACGTAAAGCAATTGGAAAACGCGTGGCAAGTCCATGTCGTTTGTTCTAGAAGCTCTCGCTCTCACCCAGAAAAAACAAACCTCTCTTAATTAATTAACAATCATTTTTACATCCGAAATTAATTTTTATAAGAAAATATTTGAAAATTTTAAATAAATATAATTTTATATCCAAAATTGAAGTAAGTGTACAAATTTATGATTTTTAGGTTTGGTTTTATATTTGAAATTTGAAACAGTGTATTAATGTAATATATAAAGTTTCAGTCAATATAGAAATTTATATTTTTTAGGTATAAATTAATACATTAACAGAAGCTTTGGGTGTGAAATAAATTGTATTTAAAATATTAAAATGTTTTCATAAATACATCAATCTTTAGGTGTAAAAATGATAATGACACCTCATTTCTAAAATATAATAACTTTCCATTGAAGGACTGAACTGACCCTTTATTGTTCTCTTGTTTTGTTATAACTACCATTTCTGCCATTTCAAAAAACAAAGCCCAAGTGTCATATTAAAACCTTCCATTGTTTTTCTAAATTTTGAGATATGGGCATGGCTAAGCCTTTATTACTGCTTCTAATTCTCCTTATAACATTTGTTTTCATGACACATACAACACACAGTGTTGCAGAAGCAAGGCCACTTTCAATAATCACACCTCAACAGAGTAAGAATTAACTTAAACCTTTTCTTCAGTAACTGATTCTTATTTTTTCTTTTTTTTTTGAAAGGCATTAACTGATTCTTGATTATTGAAGTTTCTTTATCTCTTTTTTATGTCAAATGTCAATATTTGCAGGATATGCAAAGATTTTTGGAACCCTAGGGATTGTTTGCAAGTGTTGTGCTGGTGGTGGTGAAAATGAATGCACAAGTACATGGACTGAGCCTTGCCATAAGCTTCAGTGCTTGCCATGGAAGATACATTAGATACTAGTTTTTCTTTTATGTTTTTAATTATCTTTTATATTTTTTTTCTCTTGTTTGTAAATACTAATACACAAATAAAATGTTTCTGCCTCCATTAATGACATTAACTTCTCTTTTCCATTTGCTTCTCTTGTTTCTACATAATTGTGCTCTCATTTCTATTTCATCAAAACACAAAAATAGAATCTTTAATTTGGGGACCATTTTGTCATAAATAAAAACCAACAGGGGTCGAATTATAATAATTACAATATCTTATAAATAAAAACCAATAGGAGTCGCGCGCGCCTGTGAGTATGTGCGCGCGCGTGTGCATGTGTGAGAAATCATTGTTACGACAATATGCACGAGCATTTTATTATCGCGACAAAATAAGTTAGAATGCTATTTTACATCAGCATCTCATTTGTCCGCCAATGAGAAACCATCGTCGCGACAATATTAGTTGGAATGTTCTTTATGTCTTAAGGTCTCATTGTCGCGCCAATGAATATTCATTGTAGTGACAATGGAAGTTAGAATGCATTTTTTGCATTAGAGAACACAAAATCAGTTATTTTGGTTAACTTTTGAATTTCCTTTTCCTTTCAGACGCCGACCCTTCAACCCACCGCGACCTGTTTGGGTAGGTTGATCATTGATACGTCAACCGAACTAACATGTATCTTTTTCATTCATATTTTATAATATCTTACATTGATAAATTAATCATTCTTTATAAAAATATATATCTAAATTCGACAACAATCCCCCACTTGGTTAATTATCAATCTAGAAATCAATTGATATTATAATGCATGATCTACATTAAAAAGTGTATATTTAATAAAAGAGAAATTAATCATTTTACGCTTGTAATTTCATTAACCCTCCTAACTTAGCACAATTGTGGAATAATAATTAAATTTACATTTATGAGTGATTTTATTCAAAACATAAGTAATTAATTTGCCCCCCGCTGGGATAAAGGGTGAAGCTCTTGATATGAAAATATAGGTAAGTTTTATTTATATTATATCTTTCCCAAATAAAATTTGAACTCTTTCTAGTTTATTTAAGACTCTTGATTTGTTGTAGACAGTCCCTGATTGACACATATAATACTTGAATCCCATAAATGCAAAAGAGTGAACTATTAAAAATTTGAATAAATTTTTGACAGACTTTGTTACCACCTTTATGAATGATTTTATATGTTTTTGCATAATTTAGTACCTTGACATAGACTAATTATAGATAAGGTGTATTGCATATGTTGACATAATTAATACGTGATAATCATGAAATAAGTTAATTGGGAAATAATTATAATTTATATTTTATAAAAAGTAAAAATAATTTTATATTTGAAATATCAAGAATGTATCTCCTAACCCCAATATTTTATTTTATTGTTGCAGTCCAATTTAATATCACATATCATTTCAATCATTTCAGCCTTTTTTTATTTTGTTACTCGTATTATTATTATTATTATTTTATTTTACTAAATCTATTCCTTGTGGATCGACCATTGACTTTCCGAGTTATTTTATTAGTTCGACACTTTTTTATACTTGGTAGTAAAGAACCAATTTGTGAGTGTGTCAAGTTTTTGACGTCGTTGCCGGAGAATACACTTTATTAGATAGAATAATAATTTAATATCCTTACATTTTATTTTATTTTTTTCTTTTCTATTTTATTTTATTTATTTTATGCATCTCACGTTTTTTCGTTGTATTTGTGTATATCCTAAGATGTCCTGATTGATCCTAAATGAACTCTGAATCTATACATCGCACGTGTAGACAAACCCTGTACTTGATTCTTCAAGGTAACATGAGAAAAAAAACTCAATTAAAATGGAGCTTATATTTTTTACCAAGGAATTTCTTGAACCATCCCCATCTAAAGATTCTTCTAATTTTATGTGAGAACCTAATTCGAGAAATTGAGACAGTTGAACGAGAAATTTAAATGAGATCTGAATAAACAAGAATTAGAAGATGTTTTTAGGATCTAATCATTATATTTGTGTTATTTTCTTTATTTATTTATATTTACTTTTTGTTTTTCAGTTGTTTATAATTTTTTCTTTTTGTAAGTAGTATGTATTTGCATATTTAAATTTTAGTGTATAGTCTGTATTTATGTTGCATGAGACACTGGTCTCGATCATCTAGCAGTATATTAAATAGAGAGTCTCATTCACCTTCACCGTCAGTTAAAATAGCCAATAACCAAGATAAAAATTCAATTGATCAAGTAGAACATGAGTCACAACATGGTGATTTTAATCATCCTATGACACCTAGAGAATACAGGAATTCCACTAGGACAGGATCACCATCTTGCATTATTTCCCCCAGATGTATCACATTTCAATTTAAAATCGGGTCATCTAAGTTTTACCCATATATTTTCATGGTCTAGAATCAGAAAACCCTTATCAACACTTAGGGAATTCGAAGAGGTATGTAATACTTGCACATACCAAAATTATAACATTAATATAATTCGACTCAAGTTTTTCCCCTTTTTTCTTTAAAGGATAAAGCTAAAATTTGACTACAGAACTTTAGATCAAGATCCATCAGAACATGAGATTATCTACAAGAGCAATTTCTGAAAAATCCTTCCATACATACATGAAAAACTTCTTTATGAGAAGAATCACAACTTTCACACAAGAGAACAAGAGGAAGATAACTGAGCCTGCTATAGGTATGGAAGATATGACATAAGAATGACCATCCGGAAGGTCCTAAGAAGTATCATATTAGAACTAATAACTCGCATAAGTAATCTAGTTAGAGGGTGTTGAGTCTAACTAAAAGCTTAAAAATGAGATTTTTGTGTTGCATGACAATGGTCATAACACGATAGCTGTACAGAGTACTTAATAACAAGTTCATGGCCTATAGATAATGAATTGCTTCTCAGTTAGGAATTCAAGGAATTATCCACTAAAAAACTTTAGAACCTTAGACCAGTATGTGTGAGCATGGCAAGAGGTGTTTTGTAGACAGATGTTAAGGTGAGACAAAGAGTACGTATGATTGCTAGCCAAAAAGGTATCTAGTGTGATCAGTAACCATAACGTCAAGGATCACTTTGTAAATAATTACCCAAAATTAAGGCATAATGAGTAGAGACCTGACTACATGAAATACAAGCATCCTTAGAGACGTAAAAGTATTAAGTCCTTAGAGAAAAGAAGGAAATAAAGTAAAGCACAGTCATAGGCTATCAGATAGAAAGAAGTAATCCACTTGGAAACCAGTTCGAGAAGAACATAAGTTCAAACCCTAAGAGATGAAGTACCCCTAGTACATATTGTCAGAATGTCATTTAGGGTAGAATAAGAGAGAGATAAATTACATTGATGATAAGTTCTGTGAAGGAATACATCTCTGTATAAATAATATTTATATTATACGAACTATGTTTTTATACGAGAAAAAATGATTCTAAAAGACTTTCAAGGGGTTAAGCTTTCAGTTATAAGAATCGAATAGAGTATACGTAGATAAAAGATTCTTAGAAGTCATAATATTGAGTTCTTGATTAGTATAGCAGAAAATAAGTATAGTTGGATTGTGGTCCCAAGTATGAGATCATGTTTAAGATAAGACTAGTAGAGTTGATCAGAATCAGAAATTCAGAGGCTAAGTGTTGGGGTTGGTGCACAGAGCGCCAATCCGCTCCGTATTTATATCTGATTCATGAATACAAACAATCCATTTTTCCATAATATTACTTATTTATGGTTGCACCTCTTGTTTTTATATACGTATTCGATCTGATTACGATTAGATTGAAACTAAATGTGGTTTAGTGATATGTATATATTACACAAAGGCCCGATAATATATAATGCAATACACAATTACAAAGTTAGTTTGTAATTGACATTGGGAAGTGTCACTGCTAAATGTATATTATCAAATACTGTTACTGGTCAAGATTCACTAACACGGGTCGGTTAGTCAAATCCGTTGAGACCAGTACATATCGTATATCGAGACTTGGTCCGATGGTTTATCCCAATGAACCATGAGTCTGGGAGACTCGTATAGACGTGTAGGTGTTTATAGTGGATAAACACTGAATGACTCACCGAAGATTCTTAATAGATAGTACACCAATATCAATAAGAATCTTCTCGGGTTGAGTAGCATAGTCGTCCTTCGACTTGAGATACCACTATGGATGTATGAGACATCCTCCACACTTAGATGGCAGTCACGTCACCGATCTATTTAGATCAGACCTCCGCCTGTTCGTTGGGTGTGGACCTATCCTCAAGATATCCTGTGTGTGTCAAGATAGGATCCGTCAGTTCTGTGTACAGAGCATAGGTAGTCCATATGTGATTATCAATCAGTTAAATCTATGGCCATAATATACTTCGGAAGTGAGTTCTGAATGTTATTTATAGATTGCTAATAGAAACGTCGACGATAATACCTATAGAGATTTGACGTTTACATCTATATCTCTGGGATTATTCGGATACCTGTGACGGAGGGATTATACGTATGCAATGACCTCGACCTGTATGATTCAGCTAGTTTATCTGTGGTCGTCATAATTTACGGGTGGGTAATTATGGACACGAAATTAGATTTTGTGACGGATATACCTGAATCTAGAGAGTCTCACTCATGAAATATACTCGTAGAGCACTAGGGAAACTTTTATGAATAATTGTGATTATTCATAAATTGTTTAAACGTTAAACGAAAAATATGTTAGACAATTATGACCCATAGCGTCACTATTTGTAAAAGACATTGTGGTTTTTGTACAAATTAATTATGTAGCAATGAAATTGCATTTTATCATTTTGTAATTTGATTATTTAAATATATAAATGATAAAAGTCCCTATGATTAGTTCCGGATTATAAGATATGAGACAGTATCAATTCATAAAGGTTTAATCATTAAATATCTATGGTCGTAGTATTATCGAGACTGGACATCGATAATGCGGAAAAGACTAGTATCGCACTTGTGCATGTTATGGAAGCGTAACATCATAGTTATCATATATTTAAGTATTGGATACTTATGCAAGTGTGATAGGAGGTTGTGTTTACCGATGGTACGGAAACAGCTTCGCTCTGGATAGACCCCGCAGAATCCCATTGGTAGTATGACTATGTATCTATGGGAATCCGCATCAGGGTAGGAGTATTTGGTCTTAACCCGAGACTTACATCGCTAGTACTTGCGACAATCAATACGCTTTGGTTTTGGTCGTCCATGACTTTAACATGTTTTGTGTACGCCTTTTCTGGGTTTATTGAGAATCGTAGTGTATTGGATGTGATGTCAAGATTGAAATATCACTTCAGTCATATGGAGATGATGATCACGCAGGGATACAGAACTGGTACTCTAAATGGTTGCAACCATCGGGATAATATGACAAGTCATGATTATCCGATTTAAAATAGACTAGTTGCTTGTAATCCGATATATGCTTCGTACGGGGCAACCACTATTCCAGCCCCTGGCCTTGCATGTGACCATCGATACTGGATCGCAATACGCAATACTAAGTATACCATGCCTGATATAGATTATATATTCCATTAAGAATATTTCTGGAGAATTGGGTAGGCACGGTGCTTTGCTAGAAGCCAACCATGTCTCGTAAATCGGTAAAAATGTAGTACGAGGTACGTACGTGTTCGGATAGTCCGACGACCAGATTTACTGCCAACATATCCAGGGATCTCATGGTCGCTTCCCGAAGATTCACTGATGACGTATGATTTGAGCATAATTAATCTAGGATTAATTGCAGAGAGATTTTATCTGGGATAAAATACTATTTGAAGAGAGAGAACAATTAATTTGGAATTAATCGATAAAATAATAATATTTTGATATATTAAACGAAATTAGATTTCGACGCGAAATCAAAATTAGATTTTAATTCGGGCTAAAGAATTAATTTAGAATTAATTCACGAGGCGAATAGTAAATTTGATTTAATTACGTTGCAACAGAAAAATTCGTTAATTCGGAATTAACGAAACTAAGCCCGGGATGTGTTTGCGAGGCCACTCTGATTTTGAATCAAGTGTGGCCACAAGTCACATCGCTCGTCACATCACTCGTCACATTGCATGTCACTTTAGTGATGGATGTCCATTCACCTTTTTGGTGAGTGACAACTAGTCACTATTTATGATATTGGTTGTTGAGAGCCTTTAATGCATTTTTTGGCTCCAAAATTTGGTTTGACTTTTTGAAAGAATATACCAAAATTTGGTAAAGAATTTTTCATTACTTGGTTTTGAAAAACAAATATCAAAGAAAACAAAACATTCTCTCTCTCCCAAATACTCACAAAAACCGTGAGCTTCAAAAAGTGAAGAGGAAATTGTTTCTTCTTCATTCAAGCTAGCACTTCAACAAGGAATCATACAAGGTGTTAGGGAAACCCACAGTTGAGCTTGGAATCAACATAAAGCTTGGAGCTTGGATTCAACTCTTCAACAAAAGGAACCTCCTTGGCCGAAACTTCAAGGATCAACAAGGGAGGAAATTTTATCTTCAACACATCTCAAAATCCATTCATTGTAAGTATGATTCCGCCATACTTCTTTATTGTATTCACATTATTTTCATTGCTTGAATGATCTTGGGACTATAGTAGAACTAACAATGGTATCAGAGCCTAATTTGAGCATGAAAAATGTTAGGGTTCTTATGCTAAAATTTGGGTAAAAATTATTTGAGCATGATTTGATAAAATTGATTGATTGAGTATGCTTGAA
Organism: Zanthoxylum bungeanum; assembly: GCA_019454045.1. Taxonomy (NCBI): domain Eukaryota; kingdom Viridiplantae; phylum Streptophyta; class Magnoliopsida; order Sapindales; family Rutaceae; genus Zanthoxylum; species Zanthoxylum bungeanum. The sequence continues at coordinate 11,481 of SKCR01003571.1, forward strand.
TGATGATAACATAGTGTTATGCATGATCAATTTCATGAAAAATGAATTGGATTTTTTTTCCCCAAATTAAGGGCATGGCCGAATGCTTGATTTGGCCGAATGCTTGATTGGGAATGTTGATTTGTAATTCAATCGATTGAAAATGAAATCGGACAAAAAACCCTAAAATGTCGTGAGCTAGATGAGCATGAAATGAGTTGATTTTTTGTTTTAAATGTTGGACATGAGTTGAACAAAATAATACAAGATTAATTGATTAAATTAGTATTTTGGAAATATTAATTTAGATATTAATTGATGTAATACACTTTAATAATTGAATTTTGAATTTGGAAAATTAAAATTTAATTAATAGGGCTTTAAATGTTGTATTTGGGCATAATTACCTTGGTTGGGCCAAGTTGGTTTGAGTCAATTGGATTGGATCCAAATTGGGCCTAAACCATTCCATTAAGTCCAAATATAACTAATGGGCATTTTATGTTTAATTGGGCCTAATGGGCCTAAATTGGTTTCTTGGCAAATAAGGGTGATTCCTTAATTGGGCTTTGGTATTTGGGTTTGACCCATATTGACCAAAGTCCATGCCTTAAGAAATTAATTGAAAGCCCATTGGACTTTACTTAAATTACATTGGATGTTAATTGGGCTTTGAGACCCATTTAGATTAGATTTGGAATCTAAGTGTCGTAAAGGCGCATTAAAAGTGTAGTTATTTAATTTGGAATTAAATATAGAATAGTATTGAATACGAATTAAATTAGATTTAAATTGTAGTTCGATATAATTCAAGAATTCGTACTTTGAGTATTTATTCTCAAACGAGTTGGACTCGCGCAAAATCAAATCATTGTTTGAACATTGGATGATCACTTTATTCAAGATTAATTAATTGGATTAGATTGATTGAATAACATGCTTTGAGTGAATACATGGATGTGTTGAATGAATAACGTATATCGGATGGATATTAGAAGGGAAGGGTAATTTTGGAAATTGTTGTAAATTTAGAATTTATTAATTGGACCTGCGTGTCCAGCCTTATCTCTCTTGATTCTTTGTAATTCTCTTCTCACCTAATTCCCCTCAATGTTAATGAGGTTTCTTTAATTGTATTATGTAATTGGGTAGAAGTAAGAATAGTGCTAGCCGGGGAGAGGAATGGAGTGATTTGTTCTAGGAAAATCTGTGAGATATCCATCCGCATATCGTTATTAATTTACTTTCGCGCCTTATTATGCTTTTAGAATGCATGCTTAAGGGTGATTGATGAGACCTAACAAAGATAATAAATTGGTTGCCAATTTACGCGAAAAATCCTCAACAAAATATTAAGCGTTTTACTTCCATTGAATGATTCTTACTCAAGATCCAAGATTGGCACTGGTTTGTTGGCCAAAGTCAAGACCTTTGTCCATCGCAGATGTGTTTGAATCATGAAGGTTTTGTTCCATATTGGTGTCTTGTCCAAGTTGTGATTTGTTGGCCAAAGTCAAGATCACTTCTTGTCCATCGACATCGATTACGAAGCTTTCCAAAGTCAATGGGTTCCGCTTAACTGGAATCATTAAGCTTGTTGTGCCAAAGCCAAGCTTAGTTGATTCAGAGAAAAAGGTTAGGAAAAATATATTGGATATATTGGCATATATATTGTATATATGTTTCGGACTTGGAGGTCCACCTACCAGATCTAGGAATTGGATGAATCCAATTGATCTTAGCGATCTACCTAGTTAAATATCATAACAGCTTGTTGGCCAAAGTCAAGGTTGTGTGTTATTTAACGGGATCCTAGCCCACTAGGAAACTAGGTTTCCCAAGTACTCAATAGAGGGTTAGAGGCTCGCCGAAAAATAGTGGGAGGCTAGTAATGAATTTGCAATTTCGTTCAAATACTTAGCTTTACACACTTTCAAAATAATTTCGTCAATTATTTTATTAGTTGGACTAATATATTATTATTTTTCTTGTAACTGTTAGACTGTACCCATACATTGTTAACCGAATAGTTGGACTATTGCGGTTAAGATGACAGGAAAGTTGAGCTTTAGGGAAATTGTCATGGGCGACAATGTCTTTAATGGCACAAACTTTCAGGACTGGGAAATGATGTCGGACAAAATGACCCATAGCGTCACTATTTGCACAGATCATTGTGTTGTTGTAGCAAATTAACTATGTGACAAGGAAATTGCACTCTCATCATTTGTGATTAGATCACCATAGATATAAATGAAGAGAGGTCCCTATGATTAGTTTCTGGATTGAGAATGATATGAGACAGTATCAGTCCCCGAAGGATAAATCATTAAATATCCCTAGCCGGAGTATTATCGAGAGTGGACATCGATAATGCAGAATAGGCTAGTATTGCACTTGTGTGCGTTGTGAGGGCACAACGGCATAGTTCTCATATATATAAGTATCAGATACTTATGCAAGTGCGATAGGAGGTCGTTTCACCGATAGTACGGGAAACAGCTTCGCTCTAGATAGACCCCTCGGAATCCCATTGGTATTATGACTATGTGTCTATGGAGGCCGAATTCAAGGTAGGTGTGTATAGTCTTAACCTGAGACTTACATCGCTAATACTTACGATAATCGATAGACTTTGGTCTTGGTGGTACAAGGCTTTTTAACCGGTTCTGCGTACACCACTTCTGGGTTTATCAGAGAGTCGTAGTGTATTGGGTGTGATGTCGAGACGGAAGTATCACTTCAGTCATAATGGAGATGATGTCACGCAGGATACGGTACTAGTGCTCTTGAGTGATGCGCATCCAATCGGGATATTGTGACCAGGTCATGAATATCCGATTATAGAGACTATGTTACCAGACATCCGATATGTGCTTCGGACGGGGTAGACACTTATCCAGCCCCAGCCCTAGCACGTGACTATCCGATACTGGGCCGATACACACAATACAATGGTATACTACGCTTGATACAGATCTTAATATTCTAAATGAATATGACCGGAGAATTTGGTAGACATCGTGCTTTGCTAGGAGCCGACCTTGTCTCGTAAATCGGTAGAACGTAGTACTTGGTACGTACGTGATTCGGATACTCCGACGACCGTATTTACTACCAACGTATCCGGAGATCTCATGGGTCGCTTCCCGATAATGCACCGATGACGCATAACTCGCACTCATTAATAATCTGGGATTATATAGAAGAGAGAGAAAATTAATCTAGGATTAATTACGGAGATATTTTATCTAAGATAAAATATCGTCTAGAGAGAGATAACGATTAAATTGGAATTAATCGGTAAATTAATATATTCGATATATTAAACGAAATTAGATTCGACGCAGAATTAAAATTAGATTTTATTCGGGGCGAACGAATTAATTTAGAATTAATTCGTTAGCGACATGAATAGTGAATTCGCTAGGCGTAATCATTTAATTACGACGCGACGGAAAAATCGTTAATTTGGAATTAACGAACCCGAGCCCGAGTTGATTGCGAGCGCATTCGTATTTCGAATTCGAGTGCGGCATCGCAAGTCGCATCAAGCGTCAAATCATTAGTCGCATCAAGCGTCAAATCACTTGTCACTTTGAGTGATGTGACTTGACAACATGTCACTTTTTAAAGTGACTTGATGTGAATGGTGATGGACTTGACATAAAGTGTAAAAGCATTTTGGAGGGAAAAGTTTAAGTTTTGGCTCCAAATTTCATTTGATAAATTGGATTTAATTAAATGAAATTGATTATTTATTTTGGAAAATATATAATCAAAAGTTTTACACATTTTTCATTAAGTCAAAAAAACACACATTCTCTCTCTCACTTCTCATCTCTCTCACGCCAAAACAGTGGCTTTGCTCACTGGTTTTGAACCTCATTTGGTCGTGAATATTAGGGAAGCATGAGTGGGTTTTCATGGTGAAAATTCGAGTGCTAGCACACTACGAGACTTGCGAAGGTGGTAGGGAGGTTCACCCATGAGGCGGGACTCATCCGACGGTTTGGAGCTTCGAAATGAGACCCGAAACTGCCAAACCAGTGAGCACGAACTGCAGCAGTGGGCGCACCAAACCAGTGGGTTTTGCGGCTTCAATCGTCTTCAAATCGACTCAACCGATCGATGTGAGTATTCTGCTACCTCCGTTGATGTATTCACACATGATTTTCATTGCTTGTTTGATCTTGGGACCTAGATTATAACCAACAATGGCATCAAGAGCCTAGGTTCAAGCATGAAAAATGTAGGGCTTAAAATTGGGTATTTTGGATTTGAGCATGATTTTATGAAATTGGATGATTGAGCATGCTTAGTATATGTAATATTGAAGATTGATTTGATCAATTTCAAGAAAAAATGTTTAGAACAATTTTCCCCAAAAATTATATCTTGGCCGAATGTGATAGTCATTTTGGAAATTGGAATTTTTCATTTTGGTTCATTGGATGAGTTGTAATGATGTTGGATGATGTTAATTTGAAGTCAATAGATTGAATTTTAAATTGAACAAAAATCCCCAATTGCTTCACTTGGCCGAATGGTATAATGCCCTAATGTCTTGGATTTTTGATTTTATGACATTGGATGTGGTATGGAATCATTTAGGATGTTGATTTAATGTCGATTGTGGGTTTGATTGGATTGAAACCAAATCGGATGTGAAATCCCTCCCTTGGCCGAGACCTTTAAGCATGTAATGGGTTTGATTTTTTCATTTATGTGTTGGACATATGATAATGAGCATGATTAATTGGACTAATATGGTGTTTTGGAAATGTTAATTTAGTTGATTAATCATATAATGCACTTTAGGTAATTAAATTGCGGAATTGGATTCATGAAATTTAATTATTTAGGCTTAAATTGGATTTGGGCTTCTAATGTTGTAATTGGGCCTATTGGGCTTGATTTTATCAAGTTGGGTTTAGGCCAAGTGGATTGGATCCAATTGGGCCCAAAACCTTAACCATAAAGCCCAAATACGACTAATGAACCTTAAAGTTCAATTGGGCCTAATGGGCATAAATTGATTTCTAGGCTTATGGGGTTATCCTTGATTGGGCTTTGGTTGCCGAAGCCCAATGCCTTAAAGAAATCAATTAAAAGCCCATTAGACTTTAATTGAATTGACGTTGGACGTTAATCAGTCTTTGAGACGCGTTACGATTAAATTGGAATTTAAATCGTAAAAGGTTATTAAATAAAAGTGTAATATTTAATTTGGAATTGAATAGTGAATTAGTATTAAATACATGTTATATTGGATTAATGTTGTAGTTTAATTTAGTTCAAGAATTCGTACATTAAGTACTTATTCGCAAAACGAGTTTGACTCGAACAAAATCAAATCGTTGTTTGAACATTGGATGATCACTTAATTATCAGATTAATTAATTTGATTAGATTGATTGATAGCATGCTTTGTCTGAATACGTGGTTGTGTTGTATGTATATAATGTATATCAGATGGATATTAGATGGGTGGGCAATTTTAGAAATTGTTGTAATAAATTCGATTTATTAAATTGGACCTGCGTGTCCAGCCTTATCACCTTCATTCTCTTTGTATTCTCTTCTCACCTATTCCCCTCCATGTAAATGAGGTTTCTTTAGAAGTGTAGTGTAACGGGTAGAAGTAATACAAGTGCTAGCTTGAGTGAGAAAATGAGAGATTTGATCTAGGATCAATGTTAAGTATCCATCCGCATATCATTATTATTTATTTTCATACTCGCTTTATTATGTATTTAGAATGCATGTTTAAGGGTGTATGATGATGAGACCTTAACAAAGATAATTAAATTGGTAGCCAATTTGCACGCCAAAAACCCTCGTTAAATATCAAGCGTTTATTTTCCTTCCATTGAGTGATTCTTGCTCAAGATCCGAGATTGGCAGGGGTTGTTGGCCAAAGTCAAGCCCTTGTCCGTCGAAGATGTGTTTTAATCACGAGGCTTTGTTCGATATCGGTGTCGTGTCTAAGTTGTGGTTTGTTGGCCAAAGTCAAGACCACTTCTTGTCCATTGACATTGATTACGAAGCTTCCATGTCAATGGGTCCGCGCTTGACTGGGATCACTAGGTTTGTTGTGCCAAAGCCAAGGCCTAGTTGATTCAGAGGAAAAAGGTTAGGGTATATATTCGATATATAGGCATATATTAGATATATGTTTGGGACTTGGATGTCCACCTACTGGATCTAGGAGTTGGATGGGATCAAATTGATCTTCGAGATCTACCTAGTTAATTATCATACAATTTGTTGGCCAAAGTCAAGATTGTGTGATATTTAACGGGATTCTAGCCCACTAGGAAACACGGTTTCCCGAGTACTCGATAGAGGGTTAGAGGCTCGACGAAAATAGTGGGAGGCAAGTATTGAATTTGCAACATTCGTTCGAATACTCGCTAAACGCGCTAATCTATATTTACTCGTCATATTAATCAAAAGTATTAGTTGGACTAATATTTTATGTTGTTTTAAAAAATATATATAGTTGGACTATATACAAACTCATTCAATATATAGTTGATTTTATAATTGGATTATAGTAATCAATATAATTGAATTAAAATTATAGTTGATTAAATAATTGGATTATTGTAATCATTATAATAAATAGTACCTTATTAAATTGATTAAATAGTTGGACTATTGAAATCAAGAAAGATTGAAAAGTTGAATATTTAAAATATATAATCCTTGGATTAAATGTTTTAAATGATTTAATTTTATTGGGAATTAATAATAGGTTACTTTATTGGATAAAATAACTTGTTATATCTAGGCCCATAATTAAGCAAATAAGTAGAGCATAAAATCTTTGGAAGATTTATGTGATGATGACTTTAGTGCTTAATTAATATACTTATCATAAATCTATCTTTAGATTTAAAAGTATTAAATTGCAATTAATAATTCTTAGAGAATTGATTTGACTATTCTAGAGGTGAAAAGTCAAAGTTTGCAATTGGGCGTGTTGCACAAGGTGCACATCATTTCGATATTCCGAACCAAACCCGAGGCTTGGCCAAAGGGTGTGAAATATTGAAAAGATAATTGACATATCCCAAAGTGACTACCATTTGGATATGGCAGACACGAATGAATTAAAGAAAGGGCGAGGCTCTGACTTTAAAATATTTGTCAAAGTTATGTTCACTACTAGTATTGAAATTGGATTTTAAATACTTAGTGTGGTACATAAATATATGTATTGATGTTCAGAATCCGCTATGAGCTGGATACTGACTTCAAGCCGAGATTTCTCTGCAAATCGGAAACGGGACGAAAGTCGCTGTTTCGACCGTAGATACCTTAGTTTAGGAACTACCCTTTGGGTATGTACTTAAATTAGGAACTGTTATAATGTAACTAGTTTGACTAGAGACATTATCTCTATATCAGTGTTTAATCCATTCTGGATAAACCTTTATATTCTAGAACACTAAGTGTTTTATTATATAAAGATGATACTGAGATAAACACATTAGATGTGAATAACAGAATTTATATTTTGAATATAATAAAATCTCAAACATATAAAAATGACAAATAAATAGCTCAATTGATTTGATCAATAGAGACTTATTTGTGGCATTGTTGTCTAGGACACAATTAAACGAGACTCGTATATCCACACTTTTGAAGAGTGGGTACTAGGACTGATTTGACTATTCAAATAAGGTCTCCGAATCTAGTTTATTAGGTAAAGTACCTAAAATACTATTTACTTGGTAATAGTATAAGGGCCACCGATCTGTTAGCCCTATTCATGGTGAAGTAGTGGGCCCATATCTAGCTAGACTAGATGTGAACATGAATATTTCGTGACCTTAACGGATGTGGCATCACGTTATGGTTATGTGTTTCTTTTGAAGAACACAAATCGGAAGCTTTAAAGTTTCGACACGAAGTAAATAAACAGATCGGGTATAGTATTATTCCGCCACGGTAAGACCGTAATGGAAAATACTTAAGGAGTAAGTTTCAAATGTACATGAAAGAGTATGGTATTCTTTCATATGAGGACTCCTCCCGAGACACGTCAGTTAGACGGTGTGTCCGAACTAAAACCGAATTTTGTTGGACATAATAAGGTTTATCACGAATCGCTCTGAGCTACTGTTTCCTTCAATAGGATATGTATTAACAGTGCAAAACTTATTTAGAATAAGGTTCCATATAAATCTGTTTGACAGATGTCATATAGGATATGAACAGGGAAGAAATGAGGTTTCTCATTCCTAATAATTTGGGTATGCCAGGCATAACGTTTGGATGATACCAAACTAAAAGACCCAAATGGATAAGTGCCAATATAGGTTATCCTAAGGGAAACCTTAAGTATAGTACTTGTAAATCTCACATGAGAACAATGTGATTGTTGCTCACCATGCGGTTTTTCCTGAGAGGAATACCGATATGCAGTGGTCAGTGGAGGATAGTGATACTCGATGAAAATCGGAGTAAGTAATACCGTTCTAGGCACGAAGTCCTTAATGGAACAACAATAGTTCATCTATGATGAATCTATACCATTAATCTTCAAATACACAAGAAACTTCGTAGATCGGATAGAGTCAGAAAACAATCTAGGGTATGGGTTTCTGATCTAACCTCATAAAGATGTCAATCTTATGAAGGTATATCCACCGACTACGTTTGAGGAAGTGATACGAGGTATCGACTCCCTGTTATGGCAAAGTGCCATGAGTCCGAAATGGATTCCATGTATAACAACTATTTTGGATACTAGTTGTTGTACCACAAGGCATTGTGCCTATTGGTACATTAAACGTCTTCAAGGAAGACATACATGGAAGGCAACATACCAACGTACAAAGCTGGGCTTTTGACGGAAAGGTATCGTTATCAACATTGTGTTAATAACGGTTCAACCTTTTACCTGTTGCCATGGTAAATCCATTTTGAAGATGCTTGTTGATAACTGCGTATTTCATTTATGAAATGTGTCAGTTATAGATCAAAATCGCTTTCCTGAAAAGGAAACCTTTTGGAGGATGTTTACAACATCCTGACGATTTTGTATAAAACCGACAAACAAGGTTTGCGGGTTATTCGATCCATGTTTGGATTGAAGCAAGCATAAGGTTCTTGGAACTGACGTTTTGATGTAATCATAATGGTTATGATTTAATTCAAAACGAAATGATTCTTGTGTATATAAGGAGGTTAGTGGGGAGCGCACTGACAGTGAAATTCCCAATAAAGCAATTGGTGAAAGCTTGGCTTTCATAGATATTCTTTCAATAGAAATTCTCGTAGAATTCTGGGGAGTAACAACCTTTATTCAAGGAATAAAGATCTACTGGGATAGATTTGGAGTTGTTAACACTCTCTGGGAAATTGTACATTTAAAATGTACTTGATAGGTGTCTCATACGCTTCGAGCATATGGAGTCACGATCAGGTCAATCCAAGTGATAGTCACTGGATTTAAGATTAAGAACATCTGTTAGTATCTCAGAGAACTAAAGATGCTATCTTAAACTATGGAGAAGGAGAACTTGAAATGACAGGGATCACTGCTGCAAGTTTCCAAACGATTAAATAATACGGTACTGTTAAGTTTGAACACTGGGACAGTGAGCTGGAAATATTCCGAGCAAGATAACTGTTGCCGAATAAATAAACAATGCGGATTATTGCTGCAGCTGAGGCAGTAATAAAAGCCATTTGGATCGAAAATAAATCTAATTAGATTAGATATAGTTCTGTTAGCAGCTGAGAGCTAGGCGTTAGCACATGCTAAGGAATTAAAGGTCTCATTGACGATCCAGATATATACTTCTATATCATCTGATTCGTTCGGATCATACATCATGGCGATGTGATGATCGTGTAAATCGCGTCAGACGATAATCATGCAAATCCGCTGACGAAAACCTTTCCTCAGCAATTTGAGCGAACCATACATAGTTCGGGTGTGGGACACTTGAGTGACTGGCTATGTGCCAAGGGGGAGATTGTTGGACAAAATGACCCATAGCGTCACTATTTGCACAGATCATTGTGTTGTTGTAGCAAATTAACTATGTGACAAGGAAATTGCACTCTCATCATTTGTGATTAGATCACCATAGATATATAAATGAAGATAGGTCCCTATGATTAGTTCTGGATTGAGAATGATATGAGACAGTATCAGTCCCCGAAGGATTAATCATTAAATATCCCTAGCCGGAGTATTATCGAGACTGGACATCGATAATGCAGAATAGGCTAGTATTGCACTTGTGTGCGTTGTGAGGGCACAACGGCATAGTTCTCATATATATAAGTATCGGTATACTTATGCAAGTGCGATAGGAGGTCGTGTTTCACCGATAGTACGGGAAACAGCTTCGCTCTGGATAGACCCCTCGAAATCCCATTGGTATTAGACTATGTGTCTATGGGAGGCCGAATTCAAGGTAGGTGTGTATAGTCTTAACCTGAGACTTACATCGCTAATACTTATGATAATCGATAGACTTTGGTCTTGGTGGTACAGGGCTTTAACCGGTTATGCGTACACCACTTCTTGGTTTATCAGAGAGTCGTAGTGTATTAGGTGTGATGTCGAGACGGAAGTATCACTTCAGTCATAATGGAGATGATGTCACGCAGGATACGGTACTAGTGCTCTTGAGTGATGTGCATCCAATCGGGATATTATGACCAGGTCATGAATATCCGATTATAGAGACTATGTTACCAGACATCCGATATGTGCTTCGGACGGGGTAGACACTTTCCAGCCTCAGCCCTAGCACGTGACTATCCGATAGGGCCGATACACACAATACAATGGTATACTACGCTTGATACAGATCTTAATATTCTAAATGAATATGACTGGAGAATTGGTAGACATCGTGCTTTGCTAGGAGCCGACCTTGTCTCGTAAATCGGTAGAACGTAGTACTGTGGTACGTACGTGATTCGGATACTCCGACGACCGTATTTACTGCCAACGTATCCGGAGATCTCATGGGTCGCTTCCCGATAAAGCACCGAAGACGCATAACTCGCACACATTAATAATCTGGGATTATATAGAAGAGAGAGAAAATTAATCTAGGATTAATTACGGAGATATTTTATCTAAGATAAAATATCGTCTAGAGAGAGATAACGATTAAATTTGGAATTAATCGGTAAATTAATATATTCGATATATTAAACGAAATTAGATTTCGACGCAGAATTAAAATTAGATTTTAATTCGGGCGAACGAATTAATTTAGAATTAATTCGTTAGCGACGTGAATAGTGAATTCGCTAGGCGTAATCATTTAATTAGACGCGACGGAAAAATCGTTAATTTGGAATTAACGAACCCGAGCCCGAGTGTGATTGCGAGCGCATTCGTATTCGAATTCGAGTGCGGCATCGCAAGTCGCATCAAGCGTCAAATCATTAGTCGCATCAAGCGTCAATCACTTGTCACTTTGAGTGATGTGACTTGACAACATGTCACTTTATTAAAGTGACTTGATGTGAATGATGATGGACTTGACATAAAGTGTAAAAGCATTTTGGAGGGAAAGCTTTAAGTTTTGGCTCCAAATTTCATTGATAAATTGGATTTAATTAATGAAATTGATTATTTTTTGGAAAATATATAATCAAAGTTTTACACATTTTTCATTAAGTCAAAAAACACAATTCTCTCTCTCACTCTCTCATCTCTTCACGCCAAAACAGTGGCTTTGCTCACTGTTTTGAACCTCATTTGGCGAATTTAGGGAAGCATGAGTGGGTTTCATGGTGAAAATTCAAGTGCTAGCACACTACGAGACTTGCGAAGGGGTAGGGAGGTTCACCCATGAGGCGGGACTCATCCGACGGAGTTTGGAGCTTCGAAATGAGACGCGAAATGCCAAACCAGTGAGCACGAACTGCACAGTGGGCGCACCAAAACCAGTGGGTTTTGCGGTTCAATCGTCTTCAAATCGACTCAACCGATCGATGTGAGTATTCTGCTACCTCCGTTGATGTATTCACACATGAATTTCATGCTTGTTTGATCTTGGGACCTAGATTATAACCAACAAATGAATCTCAGAATTATTCTCGGATCCGAGAAGTTACTCTACACTTTAGAGAGACTATTGGGCCTAAGCCCGACCTGATGTTGCTTGAGCTAGAGCTTTGGAAGACCATAGCGATGATAATGCGATGCTCAATCGGTATGCTTGCCGCTATGAATCCGCAATTCCGCGTCAAAACAAGGGTTGGATATCTATGAGAGATAGGGAAGTTGCAGAGTCTCACCGATCAATCTAGATCGCAAAGTACGAGTTGCAGAAGAAGCTCTTCCGCGCTCGCAGTCAGTGGTACGTCTATGAGCACCATGTCTCACAGATGATTACTGACATTGAGCAGCCGGACAGATGGGCATAGTCTCGAGGCTGAGACTTCAGTGGATTTGATCCTATAGTCTTCCGACACTGGAGTGGGTCATCAGAACTACAACATGTTGAACCAAGACCAAACTTTGGAGAGTTGATGTCCACTCTGCGTGAGGATAAAAGGAGCTCCTTAAGGCAAGAAGCGCGAGGCGCACTATGCTTCAACACTCGACTCCGAGGGCTTGGCCCAAGGCGATTGGAGGTGTTAAGAAGAAGAAGCATAAAAAAAGGGCAAGGCCAAATCGTCAAGGGTTCTGGGAAACCCAATGACAAATCCCAAGATGTATCCTTGCAGTGCGAAGCGGGGTCACTAGAACGTGACTGCCGCGAGTACAAGGGCACACATGAAGGAAATTAAAGCGGGCAAGGCACCGGCTTCAGGTATGTTTGTTATAGAAATAAACATGTCTACTTCTAGTTTAAAAATTGGATTTTTGATTCTGGTTGTGGAAACTCATATATGTACTGATGTGCGGATCTGCGGATTAGCAGGAGACTGGCCTCATGAGAGATTGACCTCCGTGTGGAAATGATGGGACTCGAGTTGCCGTTTTGGCCGTGGGCACTTAGTTTGGAACTGCCCTCGGGGCATGTACTTGAACTTATAACTGTTATTTTGTACCTAGTTTGACTAGGAATATTATTTCTGTATCCATGTTAACCCAATGTGGGTATAATTTTGTATTTAGAAACACTGGGGTTTTTATGTATAAAAATGATATAGAAATTTGCACAGCTGATGCAAATAATGGTCTTTATATTTTGAATATAATTAAATCTCAAAACATATAATGTAACAAACAAAAGGCTTAAAGTAAGTAACAAAGATGAAACTATATTGTGGCATTGTCATAGGGACACATAAACAAGACACGCATATCCACACTTTCGAAGAGTGGGTACTTGGACGGATTTGATCCAAATTCATATGACGTCTGCAAATCTTGTTTATTAGGCAAGATGCCTAAATCACCTTTTAGCGGAAAGGTGCCAGTGCCACCGAACTGTAGCCCTTGTTCATAGTGACGTTTGTGGGCCCATGTCTAGCCAGGTAGAGGTGGATATGAATACTTCGTAACCTTTACGGATGATGCATCGCATTATGGTTATATGTTCTTATGAGACACAAGTCGGAAACCTTTGACAAATTCAAAGAGTTTCGACACGAAGTAGAAAAACAGACCGGCAAGTATTAAGACATTACGGTCAGACCGTGGTGGCGAATACTGAGCAATGAGTTTCTGATTACTTGAAATAATATGGTATTTTTCACAGTGGACTCCTCTTGGAACACCGCAATTAAACGGTGTGTCCGAACGGAGAAACCGAACTTTGTTAGACATGGTGAGGTCTATGATGAGTCGCACAGAGCTACATATTTCCTTCTGGGGATATGCATTAAACAGTACAATACTTATTTTGAATAAGGTTCTGTCAAAGTCTGTTCAACAGACTCCGTATGAAATATGGACAGGAAAAAAACTAGGTTTCTCAATCCTGAAGATTTGGGGTTGCTGGGCATAAGTCAAACGTTTGGAAGGTACCAACCTAGAACCCAAATCGGATAAATGCCTATTTGTAGGATATCCTAGGGAAACCAAAGGATATTACTTCTATCACCCACAAGAGAACAAAGTATTTGTTGTCTACATGCGGTTTTCCTTGAGAAGGAATTCCTAAATGCAGTGATAAGTGGGAGGAAAGTAGAAACTCGATGAAAATCAGAGTGAACTGTTCCTGGCACAGAAGAACCTTATAGACATGAACAGTCCATCAGGGAGGAGACTGTACCACAATATTTGAATAACAAGGACCGCGTAGGTCGGAGGAGAGAGAGTCAGAAATAACCTGAGAGGTATGGGTTTCTGATCCCACCTCATGTAGATATTAATCTTAATGAGGAAGACGAGTCAACTACGTATGAGAAGTGATACAGGGTATTGACTCCGGTTTATGGCAAGATTCCATGAATTCCGAAATGGATTCCATGTATACCAACCAAGTTTGGACACTGGTTGATGCACCAGAAGGCGTAAAGCCTATTGATTACAAATGGGTCTTCAAGAGGAAGACCAACATGGATGGCAACATACAAACGTACAAAGCTAGGCTTGTAGCGAAAGGGTATCGTCAACGACATGGTGTCGATTACGATGAAACTTTTTCACCGGTTGCCATGATTAAATCCATTCGGATAATGCTTGCTATTGTTGCATATTTCGATTACGAGATATGGCAGATGGACGTCAAAACTGCTTTCCTTACGGAAACCTTTTGGAGGATGTTTATATGCAACAGCCTGACGGTTTTGTCGTACCTAGACTTGCAAACAAGGTTTGTTGTAAGTTAAATCGATCCATTTATGGATTGAAGCAAGCATCGCGGTTTTGGAACCAAAGTTTTGATGAGATCATAAAAGAATATGATTTCGTTCAAAACGAGGATGATCCTTGTGTATACAAGAAGGTTAGTGGGAGCGCACTGATATTCATTGTCATTTAC
>SKCR01003572.1:0-27071 GCA_019454045.1 Zanthoxylum bungeanum
AACCGACCAAGATAGGCGGTACCCCTGGAAATTAAGTCAAGTTAAGTCCGACCAGCCATAAAGGCGGTAAAATTTGTCCATGAACCTGCCATGTAGGTGATAAAGAAATAACCAGCCATAAAGGCGGAACCAAATTTAAATTACCAACCGACCAATCTGGCGGTATCTTTGCTTAGTCAGGTTTAACAGTTTAAATTAAGAGCCCACCGACCAATATAGCGGTATTCCTTTTAAGTCAAATTTTAGAATAGTGAATATGTTGTGTCTAAGGGAGATTAATCTAAGATAGTAACAGTAAAAGAATTACCTTCACCTCGGCAGAGGGAAGTTACCTCCTCATGGTTGAAAAATAAAAACTGAAAAAGTAAAGAAAGGAAAGTGTTATGCGTAAAAGTAAATTACGGAAAGTAAAACTGAAAAGTAAAGAAAAGAAAGTGCGAAAGTGAAAATTAATTACTGAAAACTAAAAATAAACAAACTAGATACAATCTTTTTATTTTTTCATTAAGGATTTCAAAGAAGAAAGTATGAATTTTACAAATGAAATGGCTTGGTATTTATAGGCAAAATTTTGCCACCATCAAATCATCAATCAATTTCTCCACCAAATCCATTATTAATTTCTCCACTAATTACTCCACCAAATCCATAATTGCTCCACTAATTGCTTATCTTGTTTGGTGGTGATTTGATAATTTTTATTAATTATTTATTAATTAATATTTTGCTTTGAAAATGATTGATAATGACTTTTAATAATTACACTCCACACACTTCTGGATGGTTCATCAATTTCGGTCTTGAAATAATCAGAATTTGAAAATATTTTCTCTTTCAAAGTTGTAGATCTTTGAATCTTCTTTAATCTGGAACTTGAATCAGCTCAATCCGATATCTGAGTAAAAAGTTATGCCCAAAATACGAAAGATGCGCAAAACTGGAATTTCCAAAACTGCACTTCGTCAAAAACGCCCTTTCAAGTTTCCAATCTCCAAAATTAATATATCAAGTCCAATAATTGCCCTTATTTGATCCACATTTCGTCCTAAATGATTTCATTGAGTCCCGATATTATTTTATCTGCAAAATAAAATAAAACATATCAAAACGTTCATCAAACCCGAGAAACTAAATAAAATATTAAGTTTAAAGGGGCGGTAATATTGATATATTTTCCGCTCATCATTTACGGAGATTCATTGTTGGTGATCCGACAGATGCAAGGAGAATGGGAGTTAAAAGAAGAATGGTTGAAGCCGTACTTATTCCACCTCAGAAACCTAGCACATGCTATCCCTAACTGCAAATTTCAGCACTTGCCTCGGGAAGAAAATCAGATGGCAGATGCATTGGCAACGCTAGCCGCAACCTGGGAGAATCCAGAGAAATTGGTGATGAGACCACTTCTGTTGACAACGGCCAGCAAACCGGTTTATGAGATAGAGAGGATCTTGGGAGTAGAGGTCGATGACGGAAGACCGTGGTATTATGACATCCAGAGGTATCTGGAACATGGGAATACCCAGAGGAAGCGAGCAGAAAAGACAGAATCGCCATTCAGAAATTGGCTGCTCAATATGTGAGTCTGAAGGGAGAACTCTACAAAAGGCAAGCGAACGGTGTTCAGCTGAAATGCTTGAGAAAGGATGAAGCTCAGAAGATAATGGATGAAGTGCATGCTGGCATCTGTGGACCGCATATGAACGGATTGAACTTGTCCCGCAAGATTGTGAGACAAGGCTTTTACTGGTCAACCATGGAAGCCGACTGCGCGAAGCTGGTAAGGCACTGTCACGATTGTCAAGCGCACGGGAATTTGAATCATTTGCCGCATACAGAATTGCACGGGTTGTCAGAACCTTGGCCCTTCTCAGCATGGGGAATAGATATGATCGGAGAGATTCGACCGAATGCATCGAATGGGCATCGCTTTATAGTAGTGGCTGTGGACTACTTCTCAAAATGGGTAGAAGCTGAATCATTCCGTAATGTTACTGCAAAACAAATGGCTAAGTTCATAGCCCGGAATCTCATATGTCGGTATGGTATGCCGCATCACGTGGTTACGGACAATGGAGTCCAGTTTCAGGGAGAGACCAAGGCGATGTTACAGAGGTATGGGATAGGTCATCATAAGTCTTCACCATACAGACCGCAGGCTAATGGAGCAGTTGAGGCAGCCAACAAGACAATAAAGACGATTCTGGCGAAGATGACGGAGAATTACAAAGACTGGGCTGATAAGCTGTCGTATGCCTTGTGGGGATACAGAACTTCTGTAAGGACAGCAACTGGAGCTACGCCTTACTCTTTAGTCTACGGAATGGAAGCGGTACCGCCGGTGGAAGTTGAGATACAGTCCATGCGGGTGTTAGCAGAAGCAGAATTGCCTGAACGAGAATGGACCTCGCAGAGGTTTGAGCAGTTAGCATTGATGGATGAGAAGAGGATGAAGTCCTTGCATCACATGCAGATATATCAGAAGAGGTTGGCCCGAGCATTTAATAAGAAGGTGCGTCCTACCAAGATCAAGAAAGGTGATCTGGTACTTAAGTAGTCGAAGCCGTCGACGATAGACCCAATAGGGAAGTTCAGACCAAATTGGGAAGGACCATACATTGTTCAGAAGGTAATGGGAAATGGAGCAGTGAGACTGTCGGACTTGGAAGGGAATGAGTTCACCGAGCCGATCAATGTTGACAGATTGAAGTTGTATTTTGCCTGAGGGACAGAAGACTGAATAGTCATCCGCAGAAGACCTAACCCAACGAGATAAAGAGAACTCATGCATGCATGCACACATATAACCCATTATTGCATTCTTTTTTTTGCGTGTTTTGTGTTTTTTGTTTTATATTCACAGGTATCGAAGAATAAAAGAGAAAACGGCAAAGACAAGCTAATCAGAAACAGCGAAAGCACTGTATTGAATTTGGGAAGAAATCCTAAGGCTGAGGTCCACATCGGTGTTAAGATTCAGATGGTAATCTGATGGTTAAGGCCCATTTTGAGTTTGAAATTCGGATATGGATCCCGGGGGCGAAGCCCACATGGTCAGCAGTAAAGAGGAAGAATTCCTTTGATTGAGTGAGTGAGTGAGTAAAAAAAAAAAAAAAAAAAAGAGTGAGAGAGAAGTCTTTGATGGTTAAACATATGTCCGGTGATGACATTATGTGCTGTAGGGAGAAGCCTTAGAAGCGAGAAGCGCGAGACGCGCTCTTATCCGGTATTCTGAATGGATTGATCTCGGCTGGACTCATGAAGCACTTGATAAAGGTATCTCAACAGTAGAAGCCTGAGCGGTTGATGAGATGACTAGTTGAAGAGATGGTGGATCGGTGAATGACTGTTTGCCTGGATGTCCACACTGATTTGCCTATGCTACGATACATGATATGGTTGGAAAATAATAAAGAAAAGTCTCTGCAATGAAAAGAAAAGAAATAGACCGCCTATAACCGATAAGCGTGAAGCTACCCATGGGCGAGTATTAGGACCACCATGAGGAGAAATGCTACCTTAAAGGGTAGGTGAGTCAGAAAAAGAAAAATAAAAAGAGAAAAAAAAAATGACGGAAAATAATGAAAAGAAAGAGACGATGCAATAAAAGAAGACCATATCATGTTAAGTATGCTACAGTAATCACAGAATGTGACCCAGACATCCAGGTTGGTTAGACCCACTGATCCGATTCTCCGAAGCGAAATCATCGAGTTGGCTAACTTAAGGAATAAGCTGCGAAGGAGCCTTAGCACACACACACACTAGGAGTCTGGTTCAGATCACCCATTCAGGGGATTGGGTTTGAGTATGTCGAATACTTCGAAGATTCTTCGGCTTTGACGCGAAGCATCCGTTGAGGACAAAAATATGTTTAGCTATCGAGATTATCTCAAAGAGAGGCACTACAGTGTGCAAAATAGAGAATCGGCATCAGTAGTAGACCTGCCGGGTATGGCATTCTGTGGGCGAGGCCCACATTGGTTCAAATCAGTTTCAGCCAGGTACGACACTCCGGGCATGGAGGTATCAGATCAGCCAGGTACGGCACTCCGGGTATGGAGATATCAGATCAGCCAGGTACGGCACTCCGGGTATGGAGATATCAGTTTTGCCAGGTACGGCACTCCGGGTATGGAGATATCAGTTCAGCCGGGTATGGAGATATCAGTTCAGCCGGGTACGGCACTCCGGGTATGGAGATATCATATCAGTTCAGCCAGGTACGGCACTCCGGGCATGGATGGCTCTCTAGGTACGGAGGCGTCACTGCGACACCCTAGGTACGGGGTTAGCACTCAGACATTGTGGCACTCTAGGTACGGAGGTGTCACTGCGACACCCTAGGTACGGGGTTAGCACTCAGACATTTGTGGCTCTCTAGGTACGGAGGCGTCACCGCGACACCCTAGGTACGGGGTTAGCACTCAGACATTTGTGGCACTCTAGGTACGGAGGCGTCACGGCGACACCCTAGGTACGGGGTTAGCACTCAGACATTTGTGGCTCTCTAGGTACGGAGACGTCACCGCGACACCCTAGGTACGGGGTTAGCACTCAGACATTTGTGGCTCTCTAGGTATGGAGGCGTCACCGCGACACCCTAGGTACGGGGTTAGCACTCAGACATTTGTGGCACTCTAGGTACGGAGGCGTCACTGCGACACCCTAGGTACGGGGTCAGCACTCAGACATTTGTGGCTCTCTAGGTACGGAGACGTCACTGCGACACCCTAGGTACGGGGTTAGCATTCAGACCACAGCGACACCCTAGGTACGGGGTTAGCACGCCAGGTACGGCATGTGGACTATTCAGACATTTATGGCTCTCTAGGTACGGAGACGTCACCGCGACACCCTAGGTACGGGGTTAGCACTCAGACATTTGTGGCACTCTAGGTACGGAGGCGTCACTCTCACTGCGACCCCTAGGTACGGGGTTAGCACTCAGACATTTGTGGCTCTCTAGGTACGGAGACGTCACTGTGACACCCTAGGTACGGGGTTAGCATTCAGACCACAGCGACGCCCTAGGTACGGGGTTAGCACGCCAGGTACGGCATGTGGACTATTCATACATTTGTGGCTCTCTAGTACGGAGACGTCACCGCAACACCCTAGGTACGGGGTTAGCATTCAGACCACAGCGACGCCCTAGGTACGGGGTTAGCACTCCAGGTACGGCATGTGGACTATTCAGACATTTGTGGCACTCTAGGTACGGAGGCGTCACTGCGACACCCTAGGTATGGGGTTAGCACTCAGACAACCAACATCATCACTGCGGTACTCTAGGTATGGAGACGCAACCGCGACGCCCTAGGTACGGGGTTTAGCATTATCAACTCAGCACAGCAGGCAGACCAGGTGACAGCTGGCGAGCCAGGTAAGTAAAAATGCATTGCACGTACTTTGATAGGATTGTCATTGTCACACACTGCACAAGTCCCATCAAAGTGGGGGCGACTGTAGGCATTGCATTTTTACACATTAGCCCAATGATGAGTCTCGTATGGAGGCAACTACTTCTTTAGTCATGAAAGTCGCGGGAAACGGACGTTGGAAGGGTAAAGTTGGAAAATGGAATTTTTGATGGATTTAATCTCGTTGTTTTCGCTTCGGTTGCTTGTTATACCTCTGTTTCTAAGCTCACCTTAGGCCCAAAACTCCCATAGACCACATACCTAACCCAAACCATGCCCAAATACCCAAGTCAACCAAGTCAAACCAAGTCAAACCAAACCTATGCCCATTGGCCATGATTCACGCCCATTGCTCTTTATTTAGATAATTGCACATTAATCACATGTTTAAATCTTGTTAAATCCTTACCTAAATAAAAGAAATCAAATCAAATCCCTACCAAATCAAATCCAATCCCAAATCCTAATTAGGAGATCTATTCCTTATTAGAAACCAATTAGGAGATTCCTCCTATTCAAATTAGGAAAGTCATCTCCCTTTGCCTATAAAAAGAAGCCTTCATCCCCCATTCAAAACCTAGCACACATATTTCCCCAAGCACGTCCCAAACACTTTCTCAAGCCTCCTTGTACGTCCAAAAACCTCCTTGAAGCCTCCATTGCCGAATCATTAAACCTAAACACCCTCCATTGCCGCATCATTCTTCCTTCACCAAACCCTTCACGCCTAAACCCCTTTTCACAGCCCTCCATTGCCAAGTTCCAGCCACCATTCACAGCCCTAAAACACCTTAAAATAAGCCTCAAATACAGCCCCAAAGTCGCACAAAAGACCCCCCATTCACAGCTCCAATTCAGCGCCCAAAACAGTCCCGAAAACCCCTCACTGCACCTTGAACTGCACAGTTTCGTCCCCTGTTCTGGTCAGTTTTTGTTGCGTCTTCAACCCATAAAACAGTCCTAAAATCACCTAAACACCATCCCAAAAACCTCCATAAAGTTTCCCTAAAAAATCCCCACAAACGCACCTCCCTAAGCCTTCAAAATCACCCAAAACAGTCCGCTAAACCATCAAGACAGTGACCTGAAACGTAGCAGCGAAGCAGCAGCGAAACGGACTTGAAACAGCAGCCCGAGCAGCAAAACAGCGAGGAAAGACGTGGAGTTGGTGAACTAAAAGAGTAGCGGATCATTCACCCTTCCAACGGACGTGTAACGCCCTTTCTTAGACGACAAAAGAGGTTAGACCTGAGGGCACCTTTCTACTTATCTTCTTTATTGTTGTTTTATTTATTTTGATATATAATGGCATGAGAGTCGTTTGAAGCATGATGTGATTGTTGGGTGAGCGGGATATGTGTTCCCTTTTGTGGTATATCGGATGGAAACCCGGACGTAAATTCCATAGCCGATTCCGAATGGACGTAGTATGGTCTGCACTCGGGATACAATGCCACGTACCACTTAAGATACACGTATCTCGTCTCATCCAAATTTGTATTTGAGCATGTTATAGTCTTTAGGTTATATGTTTATTATTTAAAGCATGGTTTAATTTAGTTTGTTATTTATTTGTTAAAGCATATTTAGGTTGTTCCTTATGCATGTTATTAGTTTATGATGTGTTAGGATAATGATTTATACATGTTGCTTTAATGATTCAATATGCTCGTTGTGTTACATTGCGTGGAATTATTTGGATGAAAGCATGTTAGATCTAAGTACCCTTGAGCATGATTATTGAGTAGACTTGGTTAGTTCATTGCACAAATATATATCATCACAAGTGACATAGTAAGGGACCATTCCGAACCCAACGGTTTGAGGTCTTCCCTTGCGAGGGGTGAGTGCGGCCTTAAATCTTTGTCCCGGTTCACACCGGGTGGCGACTCCATGTTATTTCGTACTTCCCAACTAGGCCGCGAGCCTAGAACAGCGTCGCCCAGGTTCTTTGTCTACAATATATGTTAGGAGAGAGACCATTTGCCAGGCTACCCACGTTAAAAGAAAACAAGTGCAAAACTTTTTCTTAACCAACCCATGTGAGAGAAGGAATCCAACTACCCTTTATCTTAAGACAAACAAACAAACGAATTAAGATAAAAAAAATAGTCTATAACACCGGCCCACTCAATCTTAGAATCGAATTCACCAACTCGCAACCCACTCAATGTAAGTGACCATGCCAATACCCAACCCAAACAAAGCCTAAAAGCCCAAATTAAATTAAAGTCCACACAACCAAAGCAGTTCAACAGCTATGAGCAACAATCTACGTGCAAAGGAGCTACATTTGGGCCTTATCGAGCCCAACTAACAACCACATCAGCCGAAGCAAGAGCATGCCCAAAGGAACAATGCCACATTAATGCTACCATAAGCCTAAAAGACCTAAACATTCAAACCCAGCCTTTTCCAGAACCCTCTACCCAGGGAATTCGTCAAAATACATCCAAGAAAACACATTTTAAAGCCCAACCAACCAAAACACAAATTCTTAACACACAGGTTTGATATTTATCAACTAAACAATATCCCACATCGAATATTGCAATGAGTGGCTGCCCAAGTATGTGAAGAAATGCGTCCCACATCGTCCAGGAACTAAGACATCAGGCATAAAATAAAGCAACCAGTCCATGAGCATACAGAAGACAAATCTTGAGTCGATCAGACAATCTCTTCAGGATGGTTCCAATACATTTTAGGTATTCAGCATATTAGCTCAGCTCTCATATGTTCTTGATTGTGGTAGGGAAGTCAATATATGATCATTTAAGAGATCGAGCCTGCTTCTCACAACCAGACGAAAATCATTCACCACATGCTTCTTCAAACTACACGATTGAGACACCTTCCTCCAAATGAGCCATTCTACCTACTTACTCATCCTAGACAATGAAGCAACGTAACATATAATTGTACTTGTAGTTGTCACATTCTACTACATGGAGAGGACGTACCATTCTATATAACAATAGAAAGAGTAAAGCCTGATGTATGCAAAATCTTGGCACTAGCTGAATATGCGCCACTCGACTGGACACAATTAAAGGCTTGTTGCTAAATGGATGCTTCACTCGACAAGAAAAAGAAATGAAGGCTTGACACTAGGTGAATGTGCGTCATTCAGCATGATACAAATGAAAAGCTTGGCATTAGGAGAATATGCCACACGATAAACATTAATTAGGCCTTAGACGAATGTGCCCCTCTGAAAGACATAAGTAAAGGCTTGACAATAAGAGAATGTGTCACTCGACAAGACAAAAATCAAAGCTAAACTGCATGCTACACCACAAGTACATTGTCCAGATATTAGAATGATGGTTCATACTACATGAAGGCTCATAAAACATGGAAGGATACTCACCCTCTCGAGACAACATAGGTGGAATTTCATCACATGAAAGGTTAGTCATCATCTTCATGCTACGTTGATTTAATATTGCCAATTCCAGGCTACATAGAGAATGTTTTATCAAGCCTAGTAGTATGAAAAACTCTCTTGGATCTCCTTTAAGTCCAATCGACCAACCTGAATTAGATTAGGTAGTATGGAAATTTTATGTGACTTTCATCAAAGTTCATTCTATTGTAGTATCATTGACCTTAGTAAGGTATTGTATAATTAGTAATGACCTTGGTAGACATCCATCTCTTCCATACTACATATGAAGATAATCATCTCCGCTCTACGTATGGAGATTATCATCAACTCTAGACTACATGGAAGGATTTCCATAAATTCTAAGAAGCATTGGAAGAGCCCCCTGAACCTTCATCAGGTTCATTCGACCGTAGTCTCCTGACCTTCATCAGGTCAAATAGAATGAAAACCATCTTGGACATCCTTTCGGTCCAATCATCCAACTTTCATCAGGACTAGTAGTATGAAGATTCTTAGACCTTCATCAGGACTAGTAGAATGAAGATTCTTATAAAATTCGTTAGGTTCATACGACCGTGTCTCATGGACATTTTTCAGGTCCATTCGACAATAGTCACATGGTCAGGTAGTGTGAAGATTAACATAGACCTTTATTAGGTTCATTCGACCGTAGCTTCATGGACCTTTGTCAAGTCCATTCGAAAAGTCCAGTCGACAGTAGACTCATAAAAGAATGAGAGGTGATGAGTTGCATCAAGTTCATTCCATTGTAGTATCATGGGCCTTCTTTAGGTCTAGTGAGTAATGACCTCCTTGGACTTCCATCAAGTCCATTCGACCATAGTCTCGTAGAATAGAGATGACATTAATAGCTTTCATCAAGTTTATCTATGGTAGTGTCATGGATCTTCTTCAGGTTTAGTATAGTGAGTGATGACCTTGGACCCTTATCACGTTCATTCGACGACTCCATTCGACAGTAGTATCGTAGAAGTATGAAGTGTGATGACCTTGATAGATATTCTTCAAGTTCATTATGTCATTGTCTCATGGACCTTCATCAAGACTATGATGGTGATGACCTCTTTGGACTTCCATCAAGTTCATTCCATTGTAGTATCATGGACCTTCTTCAGGTCTACTATAGTGAGTGATGACCTTTGACCTTCATCAGGTCCATTCGACCAACTCCATTCGACAGTAGTCTCGTAGAATAAAGATGACATTGATGGCTTTAATCAAGTTTATCTATTATAGTCTCTTGAACCTCATCAGGTCCATTCGACAAACTCCATTCGACAGTAGTATTGTAGAAGTGTGATGAGTAATGACCTTGACCATATTCTTCAAGTTCATTCTACCATAGTCTCATGGACCTTCATCAGGTGTAGAAGAGTGAGTAATGAGTTCTTTGGATTTTCATAAAATCCATTCGACAAGTCCAGTCGACAGTAGTCTCGTAGAATGAGAGTGATGACTTGCATCAAGTTCATTTCATTATAGTATCATGGCCCTTCTTCAGATCTAATATAGTGTAATGACCTCCTTGGACTTCCATCAAGTCCAAGCGACATGTCCATTCGACAGTAGTCTCGTGACCTTCATCAGGTCTTGTAGTATGAAGATTCACATAGATATTCATTAGGTTCATTCGACTGTGCCTTATGGACCTCTCGGTCCATTTGATAGTCCATTCGACAGTAGTATCATGGACCTTCATCAGAACTAGTAGTATGAGAAGGAAAGACTCCCATAGACCTTCTTCAGGTCTAGTAGAGTAAAAATCCTCATTGACTCATATTAGATCATGTAGAATGAAGAATGAAGACCCCCGTGGATCTTCATCATATACAGAATCTGTAGACTCCCATGTACCTCATCAGGTATAGTGGAATGTGTAAACTTTACTTTGACCTTCATAAGGTCGGGAGGATTAAACTCCCATATACCCCCATTAGGTATAGTGGAGTGTGTAGACTTTCTTGGACCTTCATCTGGTTCAGTCGACCGGGGACATCCCCCATTGGCTCTTGTAGAGTCAAGTTGAAGACCTGACCTTCATTTGGTCAGACGATATTGTAAATTCCCCTGGTCCTTTGACCCGTAGTATGGGGATTATCCTGACCTTCATCTGGTTCAGTCGACCGGGGACATCCCTCATTGGCTCTTGTAGAGTCAAGTTGAAGACCTGACCTTCATCTGGTCAGATGATATTGTAGATTCCCCTGGTCCTTCGACCCGTACTATGGGGATTATCCTGACCTTCATCTGGTTCAGTCGACCGGGGACATCCCCCATTGGCTCTTGTAGAGTCAAGTTGAAGACTTGACCTTCATCTGGTCAGACGATATTGTAGATTCCACTGGTCCTTCGACCCGTAGTATGGGGATTATCCTGACCTTCATCTGGTTCAGTCGACGGGGACATCCCCCATTGGCTCTTGTAGAGTCAAGTTGAAGACCTGACCTTCATCTGGTCAGACGATATTGTAAATTCCCCTGGTCCTTTGACCAGTAGTATGGAGATTTTCCTGACCTTCATCTGGATCAGTCGACCGGGGACATCCCCCATTGGCTCATGTAGAGTCAAGTTGAAGACCTGACCTTCATCTGGTCAGACGATATTGTAAATTCCCCTGGTCCTTTGACCCGTAGTATGGGGATTATCCTGACCTTCATCTGGTTCAGTCGACAGGGGACATCCCCATTTGGCTCTTATAGAGTCAAGTTGAAGACCTGGCCTTCATCTAGTCAGAATACATTGTAGATTCCTCTGGTTCTTTGACCCATAGTATGAGGATTTTCCTGAACTTTCATCTGGTTCAGTCGACCGGGGACATTCCCCACAGCTAAATGTCAAGCCAAGTTGAAGACTTGGACTACTATTAGTCCAAAAGACATTGAATTCTCTCTACCGTATGTAACATGAACTATGCACTCTCAACATGTACTTTTACATCTTGTTTCGTTCGACACGTATAAAATACTCTCTAAATCAAGAACTTCTTGACTTAGAGAGTAGAAGACAAACTATATGGGCCAAATTTGGACCCAAGGGTAAAATCGTCTTTCACCTTAAACCCAACAATATACAAGGCCCGAAAGTAAAGACCAGGCCCAAAGAATTCTGTATTATTGGATTACAATTGAGCCATAAGCTTAAGGACAAAACCTCTTAATTATATCAACCATTTTTCCCCACTTTGCCTAACACAAGGCATATTCTCACATGCTCAAACTTTTATCAAATGTCTGGGCACGTTGTGGGACTTATGCCAGCTGCCAAAGACGATCCTTTTCATCTATAAATAGCAACGCAATTCAAGAAACAATGGGAGGAAGCGGGACTTCTTTCTTACAAGTCTCTGCTCTCTGACACTAACTCTCTCAGAGTACTCCATCCCCTTATACACTTTTCACCGCCCTCACGGCTACCAAAATAGTCTAAGGTAACATCAAACCTTGCTTTCACATTTTACATATTTACTGCTCATTTCATACTGTTGACTTGAGCGTCGGAGTGTCCCCGGCACCCACCACACCGGTGGGCAGTCTGCTCCGCTCATCTACCTTTGTCTTGCAGGATCGCTAATACCCCCAACCTACAAATTCTGATTGTGGACCTCGGCCGAATTCCAGCGTCCACAGTACTAGATAAATTCAAGCGAAATTGGAATCCTGAACGTGCCCAAGCTGTCAGGGTTACGCAAGTAGCTTGAGTTTATCATTGACGAGTTTAACTTGATACGCCTCTTGAACGTGCCCAAGCTGTCACAACAACGAGAAACGGTCAAAACAAAACCAGAGTCACAATGAGTGTGATTGACAATGAGTTGTCTACCTGTGAATATACGTAAGCGAGACCGTGCCACTGCTGTGAGTCGAAATATATTCATGGGGTCCACTTCCCATTATGGAACTTAATTTAATTATTAAATTCTCGTTTTCGTTGGGGATTACGATATAACGTAAAATAATGGGAGACACTGCTAAGTTTAAAATATTCCATAACTTAAGCAGTGTGTAATATTATGAAAATTGACGCATGTTTGTTTTCCTTAATCTATATTAGATAGAATTAAACTTTTAATTCACTTCTTACATATTTTTATATGTTGTTTCTGACTTAACTTATGGTTGCACTATTCTGGAATATGTTCCAGATAATATTAGACTAGGATATTGTTAGATTAGTCTTAACCATCGGGAACTGTTTTCCGATTTTCTTGAAAAATCAAGATGGTCAGTGACTTAGTTACTAAGTCATGATAGATAATCTAGATAGATATCTGTTTTAGGATATTATTCTGTAGAGAGAATATTTTCTTGTGCAGTAAGGATTGACACGAATAAGTATGTCTCGAGATTCTTGACTGGCATTAAGAAAACCCCATTAGGTATTTGTTTATCTGATAATGATGTTTCTTAGCTTTAGCTACCTTTTGAGGTAATGTGTCTGACACAGTTTGCTAATCAGTTATTTGCAAATTGTTGTGAATAATTGATAGCAAATTATAAAGCTATAGAAAAGAGATACGTATAGTTGTGTATAGAAAATATCGATTCTCACAATAAGACAACTATAGGTATTGGATACCGGATCCCCGTCTAGTTATTTAAAATATTATTTAATGAGTGTTTTGATATTTGATATCAGAATTTGCGACTATTGGATATTTACTTGTTCTTTATAAACAGTTGTTATATATATTTTTTAATATAAATAGTAATGTCATTAACGTAGAGATAAACATAAGAAAATGTTTGGTACAGTAAATAATTTAGAATAGTGCTTTATGAGATTTCATCACTTAAGCATTAAATGCTTATTCCGTATGGTAAATGATGGTCTGATATGAGATCACACCATATATCTTTATCCATTTAATGAATATTGTATTCGGGAATGTGATTAAACCTCATTTAACCAATGATTGTCATTGGAGTATAAGATTTATTTAACTGATACATTGGATGTATGTAGTTTAATAAATAATAATTACTTAAGGTAGTTTTCTTTATTTCGTAACTTAGTCGATGAATTTTCATAACTTAGTTACGTGTTTCTGAAAGAACACATATTGAATGTCTTGAAAGATTCAAGAACTTTCAATCTGTTCTGATGAAACGCAGATCGAACATCTTTGACTAGTTCAAAGATATTCGATCTGAAATTTTGAAAACTTTATCCTTAAAATTCATAACAAGTCTTTGAATTGTTTAAAGATATTTGATATGATCAAATGTATGAATTTATGCCAATTAGTTCTAAGATTATTCTGTGAATATGATTCTTACTCAATATAATTCTTCCACGATTTCATCTTGATGGAATTGGTCAGTGGGAGTAATCAAATCTTATATGATTTGATTCGTTTGATATTGAGTGTTGTCGAATTAGTTTCAATGCTCTTGGGGATATGCTCCAATAACACCAATTCATCCTTTTAATTAATGTTTCATTAGTTTCTACAGTTACATATATGATATGTATAGGTAGAAAATTCGAATCTTGAAAAGTTTGAGATTTGAATCTTTCTTTTGTATAATGATTATATAATTGAAAGGTCTTGCACCTTGGAGGTACAAGTAAAAGTTGATCATTTATTCTATTTTATAGAATATTGTATTCTATTTGATAGATATATCTTTCCTACAATCCTAAGTAATAAAATTATTTTATTACTTGGTGTGTAACATCGGATGTTAACTATTGTAGAAAAGACTTGACTTATTGAAGTCAAATGTGAGAATGATAAACTATAATTGGAACTACGTAATTAATAAGATGAAACAACCCTTAAACATCTTCCGTATAAGTCCAATAGGATGTTAGAATCATTTACGAGTATTTGATACTTAATGATTCTATTGTTTTCTTATTGAAGAAAATTATCCTATAATTTATAGGGGAGCGATATTTGATATCGATTTCGGAAATTACCATTGAACCATAATCTAAGATTGTTCATAACATACTACGATCAAGTTTTGAACTTGATTAAGCTTTCGTTATGAATAGTTCATAAAATATGCTAATTGTTTGCGCAGCAAAAGCAATGTGAGCTAACTAAAGGTTTGACCTTTACAGTATGACAGTGAGAAAGGTTATACTCAGTAATCTATTGTAGATTCTGAGGAAACTTGTCTCTAGTCACACTGATTGAACAATTTATTATCTTTTGGTTAATGTTGATATTAAATTGTGTATTTTAGCTGAAGACTACAAAGTGGCATTTTTTGAATGGATTATTCGGATAAGAGATCAATTGTGATGTCTTTGTTTGAAGAGTACATTCTGGAATGGCCCTAGAGTTTGTGTTCTGCTGAGATTGCAGTTTGGTATATTAGCTTATAGAGCCTATTGTAGACTCGGGTGAGCCTACCGAAAATCTATGTTCTCTGTATTTGATATCAGTCAGATTGTCTAATTTTATCAAAGCATAGAGAATACATATGTGACAGAAGGGTTAGTGGGAGCGTACAACTTTCTTTCTAGTGTTATATATCATAACGACATTATCATTACTATGGTAATAATAAGATGTTTGTGAGGTAAAATATTTACTTAAGTCTTCTTTACTCCGTGAAAGTAGTGAGAGTAGTCTCTGATATATTCGATATAAAGTTTTATATAAGATATAAAACTAAGAGACTTGTGAGATACTCCTATTATTCGTGCATTAGATATGATCTAATAAATGACACAACAAGACTATCACTATGACAGTTAGTATAACTGTTTGACAGTTAATGTGTGTCTTAAATATAGTATTAATCTTTCGAAAAGGATGATTTCGTTTTTCGAAAGAAATATTGATTAGAATGTCTAATAAATCTTATGTATCATTTGATGATGACATAATAAATACTTTATTATGTGCGATTATAGATATCGATTTAATCGTAATTGTTACGAGTTATTTTGATATCCTATAGACCATAGGATGGATATTGAAACATGTTCTTTGTGATCTTTGAGATATTAAGAACGAGTTTCTAATTCATGGAGAATACAGTCAGCAACTGTGGGACACATAAATTGGGGCGACGCATGCTGTCCCGGGCTCGCGGCCCGGTTGGGAGTACGGAGTAGCCACGGGGGACTAAACCGGAGAATAATGGAGTCGCCACCCGGTGTGAACCGGGAAAATGAGATTTAAGGCCGCACTCACCCCTCGCAAGGGAAGACCTCAAACCGTTGGGTTCGGAATGGTCCCTTACTTATGTCACTTATAATGAAAGGATTTATGTAATAATTTAATCAAGTTTAAGTAACACTTATTTCCAAGAGTATCATGCTTCTAAATTCACATGCATACATCAACAAGTTCATCACAACATGCAACATCACATGGCAATCTCATGAACATTTCTCAATCATATGATAGGGAAAACTAAGAACAACCTAATCATGCTTGAGTACTATCTCATGAATATATTAACCAAATAACATGCTAACAGCCTAATCATGCTTGAACATCATCCCAAGAACACATCGAATGGATAAATGCAGGAATACAAATAATATGATTGGCTACATAATGCAAGGGAGATCACCCAAAAGGCAGTTGTGCATGAGATATGATGAGACAGACTTAGTTCAGTGTGTTCGCGTTCGTGTAGCGTTCGTAAACACGTTCGAACGGTAAACAGAAGGTTCGCGTTCGTGTAGCGTTTGATAACACGTTCGAACGGTACCAGACCTGATGATACAAAATGCATGCGCGTTCGAGTAGCGTTTGTAAAACACGTTCGAACAGGAAATATAAGGTTCGCGTTCGTATAGCGTTCGATAACACGTTCGAATGGATCCAGACCTGATGAAACAAAATGCATGCGCATTCGAGTAGCGTTTGTAAAACGTGTTCGAACGTGAAACAGAAGGTTCCCGTTCGTATAGCGTTCGATAACGTGTTCGAACGGGAACAGACCTGATGCACAAAATGTGACACAATATATACATAAAAAAAAAAGCAAATAGCGAAATACGAAGCGCGGCGAAGCATCGTGGCGAAGGATTTTAACCTCTTCAATCAGAGGACCTTTCATCGCACTTACTAAGCCCTCAGGTCTAACCTTTTAAATCACCTCTCGGATGTACGGTACACGATCGTCGGAAGGGTGGATGATCCGCAACTCTTCCGGTTCACTGGTTCACTGCTCTCGTTCGTTGTCTTACTGTTTTGAGTCGTCATTCTCCGTCTTTTGCTGCTACTTTTGACTCCGATTCGCTGCCGTTTTGCTATTGATCTGCTGCTGTATTTTAGTTACTGTTCTTGGGATGTTTTGGCTACTGTTTTGGGTGTGATTTTCGGTGAGTGTTATGGTGTGGTTCGAGGGCTGTTTTGATGAGGTAAAGGGGCTGTTCGGGATGTGTTTTGGTCAAGGCAATGAGGGTTCTTTGGTTTGTGATCTTCGGTTATTGAGAGTGAGGGAGAGTTGTGTCAATAAGCTTGGGTGTTTCTTGTGTGTGTTGTGATTTTCGTGTGAGTTGTGTGTATGAGCTAGGGGAGTGCATGTCTTGGTTAGGGGTTGTTTATATAGAGAATGGCTAGGGCTTCACCTTGTCTCACAAGGAAGGGATTTGATTTAGTGTTGAACAAGGAAAGTCAAAGATTGAGGGGGGACAAATTTGGTTTAGATTAGGAAGTCAATATCTTTAATTTGTTATAATTGATTTTAATTAGGCATGACATCTTTTTAATTTAGTATGTGATTTTGTTTAGTTAGGAAGTTAATATATTTGATTTGTCTTAATTAGGGAGTTAAAATATTTGATTTGTCTTTAATGTTTATTTTAATTTGGTATGTGATTTTTAGATTTGTTTTGATTTCACCATGTGTTAAATATGTGTTTTAAGTGGGCTTGGGCGTGTGGGCCAAGGCTTGGGCGAATGGGCTTGATGAGAGGCTAGCAGCAAAACCAGAATTACCGACACCATTCGAACGCTTCCTCGAACGCGGCACGAACGCCCGCAATCTGTTTGGCGTTCGAACGTATACAAGAACGCAGCACGAACGCAAACAGTGAACCTTGTTTATTCTGAATTTCCCCTTCCGATGTCCGTTTTCCGTGACCTCCGTGACTTAAAAGGTAGTGTCTCCAAATGAGACTCATCATAGGGACTTATATGCAAAAATGCAGTGCCTACAGTCACCCCCACTTTTATTGGACTTGTGTAATGTGTAACAGTGACAATCCTATCAAAGTTATGCAATGCATTTCTACTTACCTGGCTCGTCAGCTGCCACTTGACTTGCCATGTGTTGCGTGGGGTGGATGTTGTGCCGTACCTGGCATGCCAAACCTCATACCCAAAGTGTCGCAGTTGCGTCTCCGTACCTAGAGTGTCGCAGTGATATCTCCATACCCAGAGTGCCGTACCTGGCGTGCTAAATCTCGTACCCAAGGCGTCGCTGTAATATCTCCATACCCGGAGTGCCGTACCTGGCGTGCTAAACCTCATACCTAAGGCGTCGCAGTAATATCTCCATACCCGGAGTGCCGTACCTGGCTTGCTAAACCTCATACCCAAGGCGTTGGAGTAATATCTCCATACCTGGAGTGCCGTACCTGGCGTGCTAAACCTCATACCCAAGGCGTCGCAGTAATATCTCCATACCCGGAGTGCCGTACCTGGCGTGCTAAAACCTCATACCCAAGGCGTCGCAGTAATATCTCCCTACCCGGAGTGCCGTACCCGGCGTGCTAAACCTCGTACCCAAGGCGTCGCTGTAATATCTCCATACCTGGAGTGTCGTACCTGGAGTGCTAAACCTCATACCTAAGGCGTCGCAGTAATATCTCCATACCCGGAGTGCCGTACCTCGCTTTCTAAACCTCATACGCAAGGCGTCGCAGTAATATCTCCATACCCGGAGTGCCGTACCTGGCGTGCTAAACCTCATACCCAAGGCGTCACAGTAATATCTTCATACCCGGAGTGCCGTACTTGGCGTGCTAAAACCTCATACCCAAGGCGTCGCAGTAATATCTCCATACCCGGAGTGCCGTACCTAGCTTGCTAAACCTCATACCCAAGGCGTCACAGTAATATCTCCATACCCGGAGTGTCGTACTCGGCAAAATTGATCTGATGTCTCCATACCCGGAGTGCCGTACCTGGCAAAACTGATCTGATGTTAATGTGGGCCTCGCCCCTAGAGTGCCATACCCGGCTAGACTGATGATGATAAGGATGTGGGCTTCGTCCCAGAGTGTCATACCCGGCCAGACTCGTCGGACGGGGGATAATGTCCCAACGATCAATTATCACTGGCTTCTGAATTCCTCCTCTTCCAGCCGCCGGGAAATCCTTCGGCTTCAGCGGTAACAATCCGACGCCGCTTCAAAACATGCTATAAAATGATTTCAGAATCTTCACAATATTATTATTACCACCCCTGCCACTGGAAACTGTCATGGTCATTTCCGCGAAGCGACTCCTCACTCTCCTCAAGGCTGAGAAAAACCCTCACTCGGCACTGGCCCTGTTCGATTCAGCGACTCGCGAACCTGGTTACACTCACTCACCCTACGTGTTCCACCACATCCTCCGCCGACTCGTCGAGCCAAAACTTGTCGTCCACGTCAGCAGAATCGTTGAACTAATCCAAACCCAGAAATGCAATTGCCCTGAAGATGTAGCTTTATCAGTTATTCAAGCTTATGCTAAAAACTCAATGCCCGATAAAGCTCTTGATATATTCCGACGAATGACCGAAAATTTGGATGTGAGGCTGGTGTAAGATCGTACAATGCGTTGTTAAATGCTTTTGTTGAGTCAAAACAGTGGGAACGCGCCGAGTCTTTCGTTTCATATTATGAGAGTGCTGGTATTTCACCAAATTTGCAAACTTATAATATTTTGATCAAGATTTTGTGTAAGAAAAGACAGTTTGAGAAGGCAAAGAGGCTCTTAAATTCATTGTGGGAAAAAGGTTTTAAGCTTGATGTGTATAGTTTTGGTACTTTGATTAATGAGTTGGGGAAAAGTGGGGATTTGTTGGGTGCATTGGAGGTGTTCGATGAAATGTTTGACAGAGGAGTAGAAGCTGATGTGGTGTGTTATAATATTTTAATTGATGGGTTTTTTAAGAAGAGGGATTATGTGAGAGCTAAGAAAATTTGGGAGAGGTTGGTGATGGAGCAGTCGATTTATCCAAATGTGGTTACTTATAATGTAATGATTAATGGTTTGTGTAAATGTGGGAGGTTTGATGAGTGTTTGGAGATGTGGGATAGGATGAAGAAGAATGAAAGAAAGAAGGATTCATTTACTTATTGTAGTTTTATTAATGGGTTGTGTAAGGCGGGGAATGTTGATGGGGCTGAAAAGGTTTATAGAGAAATGTTAGAGAGTGGGGTTTTTATTGATGTGGTTACTTATAATGCTATGCTTGATGGGTTCTGTAGAGTGCGGAAGATTAAAGAGTGTTATGAGTTGTGGGAACTGATGGGGAGGAACGGTTGTCGAAATATTGTGAGTTATAATATATTGATCAGAGGGTTATTAGAAAATATGAAGGTGGATGAGGCTATTTCCATTTGGGAGCTCTTGCCGGAGAAGTATTATAATGCAGATTCAACAACTTATGGAGTTTTAATACATGGGTTGTGTAAGAATGGGTATTTGAATAAGGCATTACAGATATTGAAAGAGGCAGAAGAAGGAGAATGTGATTTGGATGTGTTTGCATATACCTCCATGATTGATGGGTTATGCAAAGAAGGGAGATTGGATGATGCAGCCAGTTTAGTTAGTCGGATGGATAAGCATGATTGTAAATTGAACGCCCATACTTGTAATACACTTATGAATGGGTTTATCCGAGCTTCAAAACTTGAGGATGCAATTCGACTTTTTAGGGAAATGGGCACAAAGGGTTGCTCTCCAACTATTGTCTCATATAACACTCTCATAAATGGTTTATGTAAGGCGAAAAGATTTAGTGAGGCATACGCTATTGTGAAGGAAATGCTAGAGAAAGGGTGGAAGCCAGACATGATCACATATAGCTTGTTGATGAATGGTCTTTTTCAAAGCAAGAAGATTGACATGGCTCTCAACTTGTGGGGCCAAGTTCTTGAAAAGGGTTTTAGCCCTGATGTAACTATGTGCAACATTTTAATTCATGGGCTCTGCTCTGCATGCAAAGTTGAATGTGCTTTGCAGCTCTATTCAAACATGAAGAGGTGGAACTGTGTTCCAAATCTTGTAACTTATAACACCCTTATGGATGGGCTTTACAAAACTAGAGACTGCGAGAAGGCACAGGAGATTTGGAATCGTATTCTAGAAGAACGGCTACGGCCAGATGTCATAACTTATAATATTACTCTCAAGGGGCTATGTTCCTGCAATAGAATATCAGATGCTGTTGAATTCCTCAATGATGCTTTGCGACGTGGCATTCTTCCAACCGCCATTACATGGCACATACTTGTAAGAGCAGTTATAAACAATGGGCCTTCTACATGATCCTTTGTTTTTCCACAAAAGCTTGGAAGTATGTATTGACTCCCACCTTTGCTTCGTCTTTATCAGTTTTTTATCACCAACTGTAGCTGCTTCCTAGTCAAACTGTATGATATAAGTGAGTTTATGATTGTTATTGTTTTCTTCTCTTTTTAGCTTGTATTAGCAGCTTGATAGCCCTTAACAAGAAGAAATACCGGAACTAGTCTGTGGGCAAGCCTATTGCAATTCTTGGGTGCAGGTGCTAGGATCCAGTTCCTACCCTAAAAAACCAATGGATGCGAGAATGGAGCTTTTTGCATTAAAGTTGAGGTATGGGCGACTCTTTCTGAATTAATAACCTATAACCTTATGTTTATTTTCATTTCCTGAAACAGTCGTGCACGCACAGTTTTGCGGATGTACCTTCAATGGGAATGAGTTGCCAAATCAAAGTGATGAAACCCTCAAAATCCTTCTTGTTAACTGGCATGCGGAATTCAGTGATTATGGTTAAATAGTCTAATTTTGAGGTCATATTATAGGTTAAGGTATAGATAGAAACCCTTCTAAATTATAAAATTTGGGAGGAATTTTTGGAATCATCAGATAAAGGGCCAAAGTGGATGTGCCAACTACACGAGGATATTTTTACTAGAAAATCTACAATTAAACGTGTGTCGATGAACAGATTGAATCGCATTGAACATCAAATATCAAATTTCTAACAAAATGTTGTTTATTATTTCCTTGCACGTCAGGTAGAAAGCTTTACGCTTTTGCTTGCCAGTCTTTTCGTCTTTAGTTATGTGTATAATTTGATTTTTCACCTCATATTCTTTAGTAGTTCTGAGAAAAGGTTGAATTGAAACTAATTGTACATTGTCATAAACTATGTTTATGGGATGGAATCCAATATTTTCTATGATGGAGAAAAATTCACAAAGCGAAAGCATCAAACTTGGTCATCAGTACTTGAGTTTTGGTGATTGCAGTGATATCACCAAGATCAGATGAAGATGATGCAAAAGCGAAGTTGCTTGATGTATCAGCCCCTTGTGCTAAGATATCACTTGGGGTTATGTATCATGCTATAATTTTCAAACTAAGGCTAAGTGTTCTTACACAAGATATTCAATAAACTAGAGGAGAGAGGAAGGTCTTTCATTTATTTTTTTGGTCAGTTTTTTTATCTCCTGTTTTTTCTGTTTCTGATAGTATCCCCTGCTCGTAGAGGAACTGAAGAAGCAAAGGCACTAAAATTGCTCCTCGAACTGCAACTTTTCGCCAATCAGATGAAGAGATGAAAGAATCAGCAATTCCAATGACTAGCAGACCAATTAAAGCCAGGTAAATATTCCTCCTGGTTTTTGAACCGGTACTTGCTGCAGTAGTCTCGCTTATCTTCTTTGCTTCCTCCTTAGCTTTCGTTTTCTCTACAGGCTTTTTCTGCCCCAGGCTTTTAAAATACAGCCCCTCATTCCGCTCTTCAACCATCCTTCAAATTCTGCTAACTTCTCTATTGTTTTCCTCAATCTCCATTCTCTTCTCTTCTGCAGATTCTTCAGACTTGCATTTGGGACTATATTCTCCATTATCTGCTAGCGACAAATCGAACAACTGGGTTATGAACCTTGTAGCATACCAACCAAGATCATTTATGTCTGATGTAATGCAGAAGCACTCACTATCGATAACATTAATTACTATTATGCAGAAGCACAGTAATAGTTACACACGTACCCTGGAGCTAGCTTCATCGAGTCTTTTGAGAGCATCCTCTCCAATCTTATCAAACTCAATATTGGCTTCTTCAGCAAACTGAGTTAGATAAGCTGATCTTTCATCCAAGAAATCCTTCAGGCGAACTTTTTGAGCTTGAAACATTGCAATTCTTGCCAGCAGCTCTTGCTTTTGAGCATCTCCTTCATATGAGGATTCTTCAGATTCAGAATCTTTGGATTTGCAGAGGGACACAAATGAAGATTTTGTGCTTGTGAGTCTTCTTCTGTGCAGGTTGGTTGAGGTTGAGGATGTTTGAATAGCTTTGAGTGCAATCATTTTTTCTTTTGCTCTTCCGAAAAGAAATAGGGAGTGAGGATTTGTACCGGACGGGGGATGTTTTTTCATTTTTGAGCCCCACAATTCTCTTTACAATATCTTCTTGTATTGGTTTCATTTAGT
Organism: Zanthoxylum bungeanum; assembly: GCA_019454045.1. Taxonomy (NCBI): domain Eukaryota; kingdom Viridiplantae; phylum Streptophyta; class Magnoliopsida; order Sapindales; family Rutaceae; genus Zanthoxylum; species Zanthoxylum bungeanum. The sequence continues at coordinate 23,459 of SKCR01003572.1, forward strand.
ATTTAACGTCCATTCGCCATGCAAATTAAAATGTCTTTCAAATCCACTTGGGCCTTATGCGAATAAGTTTTGGAAAATAGAATTTAAATGATATAAATTTATTTACAACTGGATAGTATAAGATAGATAGCTCAAAATTTGTGTCAATTTTGTAAGTTAAAATTTAGGGGTAGACTTGGTCCGATTCGGTATGATTATAAAAAAATTTGTACTTATATTTATTCGGTTTTTTTAAAAAAGTAATTGTAAGGTTTTTTTATATAAAATAAAAAAATTGCTAATTATTTTTAATTGTTGATTTGGTTCGGTATAATTGGATTTTTTTTTCAAATTTTTAAAAATAACAATAAAAAATTAAAAACATCAGAGAATCTAACATTTACTTAAATTTTTTTATATTGTAATTGTTCAAATCATTACAACTACATTAATAAAAAAATTTCACAAGTTATAATCATCATTTAAATTATTTAAAATTTAGGAAAATAAAAAGAATAATAACCAAAGTAAAAAATTATAAATATTTCATGAAATTAAACACAGTTAAACACTAAATAAAAAATAATGTAACAAATATAATTATAAAATAACAAGATTAGATTTTAATAAACTAAATTATTCAATTAATTCGGTAAAAAGAATAATAACTAAAAAAAATTCACAACACACTATATAGTATGAACAAATTGAATGACCCTCGATGCTGCTGCACAAGAGAATGAAAAGCTTATCCCTTCCACTTTGAGGCATTACTCCTTGACTAAGTTACTAGAACCTCTCTGTGTCCACTTAAAACCAATTCCCCTGCTGCTGCCCACTCCCTTTGGATTCGCTGAGGAAATCGAACCGTGTCTGATTTTCTTCATGCCGTTGCTGATGAAAGTGCCCAAATTGATCTGATGATGATCTCACAATCTATGTTCTCAATGTTTTGGGTCCGAGAGATTGCTGCTACTATCAGCACTCGTGAATCCTCTTTGTCCTTTGAGGAACTTACTAGTAAGGCATGACTATTATGACAGATTTGTTGATTCTTTACACTGAAGAGATAACCTTCTACTCCCATTTCCTTGATGATGAGAAAATTTCTCTGTTATAAGCTTCCTTGATCTTTTCTTTATGACCTATTTTCCTTATGCTTCTTTTCTCTCTCGTGAAGCATTTGTAAATGAATCATAATTGCATATATAGCATTTCAATGCTTCTGATTTAGATAATTATACATAATAGAGATGTAAAAAAGTTTGTCCTTGTACTTTTGTCACATCTCAATAATCAAGGCTAATTTAAAGCTAATCACATGCTTTTGGCCTTTAATTTAGCCATCATCACAATAATTGATGATAATAGTTATCATGTGAATGAATATTATAAATAATATTTATTCACGTGATAATCAAGACTAAAGGAGAGAGTGTAACATCCCAGATTTTCAGGACAGTTCTGGAAGGTTCCCGAACTGAAGTTATAGTCTCGTAATAGGATGATAATAAAGAATAAGAGTTCAAGCGATGATATATGGATCAGAATAATATAAAGTGAAGATTTGTCTCATTAGAAGACGTGTCGTCTCAAAAATCAGTTAGGCAATTTTTATTATACGCGTAAAGTTTGCCGTTTCGGTAACGAAAATAGTAAACAAATTCCAATTGAGTTGATTCTTGAACCATCAGACTCGTTTTTCCAAGACGAACAACTTTCGTGTTGATTACTTTTCGAAAATCACATCAGAAAGGCTTCAAAATAGCTAATTTCCGAAATTATCCTTCTAAGTGTGGGCAATTTAGTAATTTTTGAAGAATGACACTTTATTATTGTTTTTCATTTCAAAAAAAAAAAACAAAAAAGAAGAAAACAGAGGAGATACGAGAGAGAGAGGGAGAAGAGAGAAAGGAAGGGACTGGCCACCCCCGGCGGTGCGCGCCGGCACCGCCGGCTTCGTCTCTACCATGCCGGCCACATGGTGGCCGGCGATTCCTCATTGGACGGCCGGAGCGGTGAGAAAGAGAAGGAGAAAGCCGCGTGAGATGGGTTTCACGATTCCGGCTCGTCGGTTCGATTCACGACCCGAGCCACCCGCCAAATCGAAGCCCTCGACGAGTACTACGAGATGGTGGTAACGGTTTCTCCGATTCGTGCCCGGAATCACGCGAAACGAGGAGGGAAGCCGCATATGAACAGTAACCTCGACGTGAACAATAGCTCCGATCGGAATTTCGCCAATTCCAGCGCGATCGTGGGATCGTTTGGAGTCCGTATATGGCCTCGAAATCTTGGCAAGAGCTCTCGGTAAAAAGTCACTAATTTCAAGGTTTTCGCTAAATATTCGGATGTTTTCAGTAGCTTCGTAGAGTAGCGTAGTGTTATAAATTGAGCTGTTTGAGCTTTAGTATGTTGAAATGTGCTTGTCGTAGAATCTGAGTGAGAACAGACTGTAGGGATTTTAAGGGGGAATATCGGTAACACAGCGGAATAGTGGAAAATCAAAATTTTCCAATTTCAAAATTTTTTCTTGGATCAATTAAATAAACTTATTTATTTAATTATCCAATTATCAAATTTTGAAAAATTACACAAGAGATCAAATTTCTTGGTAATTACCGAATTGCCCCAAAACTTTGTAAATTGATTATTTTAGCCCAAAAATTATCAAATATAATTTTGGATGATTCTAAATCATTTCTAAAATGTTTTTCAACACATCTAATGCATCAAAATTAGATTTCACACAAAACCCCAATTTTTGAGCAATTGCCGTGAGCACCCCAAAATTTCCAATTAATTGCAATTTGGTCCATTTTGTTCAAAACATGCCAAGATCAAATGCAATTAACCTAAAATTTTACATGCATCATATTCATAACATAATACATCACATATATGAAAAGCCCCAAATTTGGAGAAGGTTATGAACCCTAAATTGGACAATTTCATCAAATTGTCCAATTTTACCAAATCTTTAAAATCCAACACTTTAATCCATTCAATACTTCACCAATCTAGCCTCACCACTTTGAAACAACTCTAGAACAATTCTAGGTCACCAAGGAGTGGCTTACCTGAAGGGGTCTGATAGGGGTGAATCCGGTAACGCAGTGGAAGCGGTGAAAATCCGATTTTCAGATTTCAAAACTTTTTCTCGGATAAATTAAATAAACATATTTATTTAATATTCCAATAATTAAATTATGAAATAAAATTTCAAATGAATCAAATTCAAGTGAAATTACCAAATTACCCTTATATGGTATTTTGTCCGTTTTAGTCCGAAATTGATCCAATCAATTTTGAATGATTCTAAATCATTTCTAGGATGAATTAATCATGTTCAAAACATCAAAACACCATAGGACACAAAAAACCAAAATTCCCTCACCAAAGCCGTGAGCTCCATTTGGGGGCAACATTGACCATTTGGTCATTTCATGCTTCAAAACTCATCTTAATGAAATCCAATCAACATGAAACTTTGCATGTATATATACACACCCAAATGCTCAACATATATGAAAACCCCCAAATTTGGAATTAGTTACAACCCTAATTTTTCAATTTCCACAAATTGGACAAATTAGGACATTTACATTAAATCAAATGTTTCAATCATCAATCT
>SKCR01003573.1:0-31456 GCA_019454045.1 Zanthoxylum bungeanum
ACCTACCTGATTAATGGATCCGTGAGAAGCGTAGCACGGGGAGGGATGATACCCCCGTGGTGATTTCTTACTCCAGTGTTACTGAACATAAGGAGGAAAATGCCCTTAATGTTTCGAACACTCTCTGATCCTCACCTACCTGATTAATTGATCCGTGAGAAGCGTAGCACGGGGATGGATGATACCCCCGTGGCGATTGCTTACTCCAGTGTTACCGAACATAAGGAGGAAAATTCCCTTAATGTTTCGAACACTCTATGTTCCTCACCTACCTGATTAATGGATCCGTGAGAAGCATAGAATGGGGAGGTATGATACCCCCGTGGCGATTGCTTACTCTAGTGTTACCGAACATAAGGAGGAGAATGCCCTTAATGTCTCGAACACTCTTTGATCCCCATTACCTTGATCATTTGGATCCGTGGGAAGCATAGCACGGGGAGGGACGATACCCCCGTGGCGATTTCTTGCTCCAGTGTTACCAAACATAAGGAGGAATATGCCCTTAATGTCTCGGACACTCTTTGATACCTATTTCTTTGATCATTTGGATCCAAGAGAAGTGTAGCACGGGAAGGGATTGTGCCCTCGTAGCGTATGCTTGCTCCAGCAATGTAAGGAGGAGCCCTCGAACAGTACACAGGCTCCATGGAGACCTGAAGTATGGAGGATGTGCCCTTACCATTTTAAACGCTCTTTGATCCAAATCCTAGTTCGCCGGGACTCTGAATTGAAAGATTCAGGATTGTGTTTTGGAAACCTCGGGCAGGACGCTGTCTTAAAGAAATTGTGCTGTTGTTTACACATTGACATTTTGTTTTGGGATAAGTGCTAAGTCGCCCCCGCCTTTTAATTTTATTTTCCAGAGTTTTGTTTTTATTTTTCGCCGGTCTGGCAAGGGGATGCCCGTGCCAGATTCGGTAGGGCTTCAAAAGGTTAATTCACTTCCCTTCTGAATAAGTCCCCAGGATTAATCGGCTCGGGGCTGGATTCGTTCCGCCGAGGCCACTTGGTTAATCAGCTCGGGGCTGGATTCGTTCCGTCGAGGCCACTTGGTAATTCAGCTCGGGACTGGATTTCGTTCTGCCAAGGCCACTTTGATTCTCTCAGCTAGGGGTCGGGTTATGTCCCACCGAGTCCATCCTTTTGGTCTGAGGACGCAACATTCCCCCAGAGCCAAGTAATTCTCTCGGCTCGGGGTCGGGTCATGTCCCACCGGGTCCATCCATTTGGACTGGGGACGTAACATTCCCCCAGGGCCAAATTGTAGGCATTGCATTTTCGCATGTGAAACCCGATGATGAGCCTCATTTGGAGGCACTACCTTTTGAGTCACGAAAGTCGTGGGAAACGGATATCGGAAGGGGAAATTCAGAATAAACAAGCTCACTGTCTTCGTTAGTGCTGCGTTCGTTACTTCGTTCGAACGGGAAACAGATTGCGGGTGTTCGTGTCGCGTTCGAGGAAGCGTTCGAACGGTGTCGGTAATTCTGGTTTTGCTGCTAGCCTCACACCCAGCCTATTTAGCTCCCCAAAGCCCATAAAACACATCCCAAATTAAATAAATAAATATTAATATTAAACATTAAATAAAATATTTAAACCATTTACCAATTAAATAAAATATTTACCTAACTTAAACTAAAATCATGCCTAATTTAAATAATTTGAATATATTATATACTAAAACTAAAGAGATGATATACCTAATTAAAATCAATCCTAACCAATTAAAGCCAATCATATATTTGACTTCCTAATCTAATAAGATAATTACCAATATAAAATATTTGTATTCCTAAACCAACACAAATTAAATATTACAACTTCCTAAAATAAAATATTTTGTCCCCCCTCAATCTTGTGTATACCTTTCTCATCTCTCCTAATTTGGAAACAAGATCTCTTCCTTGTGAGACAAGGTGAAACCCTAGACATCTTCTATATAAACAACCCCTAACCCAAGCCATTCCTCTCTTGGACATAGATAATTCACACCCAAAACTCTCTCGAAATCTCTCTAGATTCTCGAATGCACACCTAAAAAAAAAGAAAACACTTCACACATACACAAGAAAGAGAACGAAGAACCCACCACAAGCCACCACCCTCCATAATCGAATCCAAAGCACCTACAACCACCCCCCATAGTCGAATCCAAAGCACCTACAACCACCATAGCCGAATCCAGAACACACCAAACTCACCCTTAGCCGAATCCTAAAACACGCCTAAACAACCCCATAGATTACCTTAAAACAGCAGCCCAAATCCTTAAAAAACAGTAACATAAAAACTGCATAGATAATCTTAAAAATAATCACATACAACTGCACTAAAAGCCCACACAAACTTGGAATAGTTCATTGAAAACGTTAAAACAGGTGGCCCGTGCAGTGAGCAGCAAGACAGAGGCCGAATAGGAGCAGAACGGAGTTCGAATCGCAAGCAAAACAACAAAGCAGTGAGCTAGGACGCTGAACCAGTGAACCAGAAAAGTTGCGGAGCTTTACCCCTTCCGATCTTCGTGAAACGCGAGTCCGAGAGACGGCTTAAAAGGTTAGACCTGAGGGTATCTTTCACACTTGTTTTCCTTTTCCGCATTATTTATTAAGTATTACTTGTATGATTGTCATGTTGAAATGCGTGTTTTGTTGTCTTTGAGTAGATAAATATGCATGAATTATGAGATGTAATATGTTGTGGGTATTGGATGAATGAGAGATGTGTCAACTCTCGCGGTATATCGGATGGAAACCCGGACATAAATTTCATAGCCGATTCCGAATGGACGGTAGTATGATTTGTACTCGGGCCACAACTCCACGTACCGCTTGGGTAAACGGCACCATCTTTCTTTCGTTGTGTTGCTTTTACTTATTTAGTTTTCTTTACTTGAATTCAATATGTTGTTTATTTATGCATGATTCAATCAAGCGCATGGGCTTAGTGAGTTAGTCCAAAGGTCCTTCATTTGGGAGATAAAGAGCCGAAAAGGCCACCTTGGTGACACTACTTCGCTGCACCGGTTGATGTGTGTTCGGTTGGATGCAAGATACGTTCAATCGGGCATACTTAGTTTGATGTTATTGAGTTTATCTTTTATGTATGGTTCAATCAAGCGCATGGGCTTAGTAAGTGGAATGAAAGATCCCTTATGGGGATGGGTTAAAACCCGTTACCACGATGCTTTGCCGCGCCGGTTGATGTGTGTTCAGATTGGATGTAAGATGTGTTCAATCGGGCATACTTGGTCGATATGATTGGTTCTATTCTTGTATGTGTGATGTGACGCGCATGGGCTTAGTATGTTGGTCTAAAGGTCCTCTCTTTGAGAGATCAAGAGCCCCAAAAGGCCACCTTTACGGCAGTACTTCGCCGCGCCCTTTTATTTTGTGTTTATGTATTGCGTCCCATTTCATGCATCAGGTCTGTTCCCGTTCGAACGCGTTTACGAACGCAACTCGAACGCGCATGTGTTTTTGCTTATCATGTGTCAGGTCTCATTTCCGTTCGAACGCGTTAACAAACGTCATACGAACGTGAGCATTCTGTCTCATTTCCGTTCGAATGCGTAACAAACGCCATACGAACGTGAGCATTCTGTTTCATTTCCGTTCGAACGCGTTAACAAACGCCATACGAACGTGAGCATTCTGTTTCATTTCTGTTCGAACGCGTTATCAAACGCCATACGAACGCGAACCTGTTTACCGTTCGAACGCGTTTACGAACGCTACACGAACGCGCACCCACTGAACTGAGTCCTCTTCATTAGATTTCATGCGTAGTTTTCCTAGTAGCTATCTCCACAGGTATAAATACAAATATGTTAATGTATTACAATTCATATGCTTATGTCATGATAACATTTGAGTATTATTTCTTGCGGTATATCGGATGGAAACCAGACGTAAATTCCGTAGCCGATTCCGAATGGATGGTAGTGCGGTCTGTACTTGGGATACAATTCCATGTACCGCTGGTGGAAAAGTGCCCATATGTGTGCTTGTATGGTTAATATGTGTGCTGTGTTTTTCCTGAATGTAATATGCAAATGAAGTTGTATGTTCGTTGCCATTTTGATATATGTTAAGCATGCAATTTTAAATGTGAGATATATGTGAAATGTGTACATAAGTTTTATTTTGCATATGAGAATTTAGAAGCATGATACTCTTGGAAATAAGTGTTACTTAAGCTTGATTAATTATTACATAAATCCTTTCATTACAAGTGACATAAGTAAGGGACCATTCTGAACCCAACGGTTTGAGGTCTTCCCTTGCGAGGGGTGAGTGCGGCCTTAAATCTTTGTCCCGGTTCACACCGGGTGGCGACTCCATGTTATTTAGTACTTCCCAACTAGGCCACGAGCCTAGGAACGGCGTCGCCCTGTTGGTTTATTCTAAGGTCCCAAGATCAAACAAGTCATGAAAACATGTGTGAACACATCAACGGAGGTAGCGGAATACTCACATTGATCGGTTGAGTCGATTTGAAGACGAATGAAGCCCAAAAACGCACTGCCCTTCACGCCAAACTGCTGGCAGTCCACTGCCCTGCAAAACAGAAATTTGAGTGAAGAAACGGAGCTCTTAGCTTCGTTGGATGGATCCCGTCTCATGGTCGAACCTCCCTACCACCTTCGCAAGACTTGTAAGTGTGCTAGCACTTGATTTTTCACCATGAAAATCACTCTTTGCTTCCCTAAAGTCCACGCCATTTCTGGTTCCAAACCAGTCCAAGAATTTCTTCATTTGGGCGTGAGAGAAGAGAGAGTTTTGAGAGAGATGAAATTGTGTTAAGTTGAAAATGATTTACCAAAAATCAATTTATATTTATGCCATAATATTTATTAAATTGATAATAAATTTATGACACAAATCATGCAATGGTTTAGAGTGTCAAACACTCAAACTCCATGCAAGACCATTGAGTGTATTGTACACTATCACCATGCAATGCATTAGAATAAAATAATGCATAAAATGACATGTGTCATGTGGGCCCCACACGTTTCCAAATGAAAGTGGGCCCACGAGCACTCACGCGTTCGGGTTCGATATTTCCGAAATACCGAGCTTACGTCGCGACGTTAATTCAATCGAATAATTGCGGCTAGCGAAATTATTATTACGTCGCTAACGAATTAATTCTAAATTAACTCGTTTGCCCGAATTAAAATCTAATTTTAATTCCGCATCGAAATCTAATTTCGTATAATATATCGAATATATAATTTACCGATTAATTCCAAATTAATCGTTATCTCTCTCTAGACGATATTTTATCCTAGATAAAATATCTCCGTAATTAATCCTAGATTATTTTTCTCTCTCTTCTATATAATCCCAGATTATTCAAGAGTGCAAGTTGTGCGTCATCGGTGGATCATCGGGAAGCGACCCATGAGATCCCCGGATAAGTTGGCAGTAAATACGGTCGTCGGAGTGCCCGAATCACGTACGTACCAAGTACTACGTTCTACCGATTTACGAGACAAGGTCGACTCCTAGCAAAGCACCAAGTCTTCCCAAGTTCTCCGGACATATTCATCAAAGAATATCTAGATCTGTATCAAGCGTAGTATACAATTGTATTGTGCATATCGGCCCAGTATCAGATAGTCACGTGCTAGGGCTGGGGCTGGATAAGTGTCTGCCCCGTCCGAAACACATATCGGATGTCTGGTAACTAGTCTCTATTAATCGGATATTCATGACCTGGTCATAATATCACGATTGGATGCGCATCACTTAAGAGCACTAATACCGTATCCTGCGTGACATCATCTCCACTATGACTGGAGTGATACTTCCGTCTCGACATCACATCCAATACACTACGATTCCTGATAACCCAGAAGAGGTGAACACAGAACCAGTTAAGATCCCCCACCACCAAAACCAAAGTTTACCGATTGTCGTAAGTATTAGCGATGTAAGTCTCAGGTTAAGACTATACACACCTACCTTGATTTCGGCCTCCCATAGACACCTAGTCATAATACCAATGGGATTCCGAAGGGTCTATCCAGAGCGAAGCTGTTTCCCGTACCATCGGTGAAACACGACCTCCTATCGCACTTGCACAAGTATCCAATACTTATATATATGAGAACTATGTCGTTGTGCCCTCACAACGCGCACAAGTGCAATACTAGCCTATTCCGCATTATCGATGTCCAGTCTCGATAATACTACGGTAGGGATATTTAATGATTAATCCTTCGTGGACTGATACTGTCTCATATCATCTCAATCCAGGAACTAATCATAGGGACCTCTTTTCATTTATATGTCTATGGTGATCTAATCACAAAATGAAGAGAGTGCAATTTCCTTGTTACATAGTTAATTTGCTACAACAACACAATGATCTGTGCAAATAGTGACGCTATGGGTCATATTATCCAACACGCCCAGGTTCTGTTGTCCACACAAATGTTTCTCACAGCTCGAGGTCGGGTTACACCCCACCGGGTCTGTCTGATCAAACGGGGGATGTAACATTCCCCCAAAGCAAAGTATTTCGACTAGCTCGGAATCGATTCTCGTCCACTGAATTATTTCATTTTCAGTTCGTACGGGTCTCACGTGTTCGTTTGAAGGGAGTCGTGCAGAGTAAATTACGAAAAACAGAAGAAAAGAACAGAAACACATAAAATATATTCAAATAAAGTATGAAATGTTATTACAAGAAAAGTAAAGTTTACACAGGGCCCCGTTCGGGTTACCCCTTGTCATTCAGCCCGCGCAGGGGCAGTCGGTTCTTCCTCAGCAGACTCAGATGACGGATGGCTCGGCTCGGCCTCGGAGGTGGGATAGTAGCTCTTACATCGACAACTTGGGAGGCCCCGAAAGTTACGGCTTCAGAAGCAGGAACAGGAACCTCAGGCCGGACCTCTTCAAGAGCAGGAGCCTCAGATCGGTCCTCTTCAGTAGCCGCGGCGATCGAAATAGGATCAGGGTCCATCACTTCTTCGGAAGAATGGGGCAGCCATTCTTTAAACTCCTCTTCTGAGATTTCCCCCTTGCAGAAGCGGATGGCTGCGTGAATAGGCCCCATATCAAGGCTGGGCAGTACCATCAGAATAATTTCAGCAAAATCACCAACCCCTTCGAGACGGATGGAGTCCTTCTCGACCTCCAACTCAAGTTCTCTTCTCCTAAGCTCGGCACGGGCCCGTTCCAATTCCTCGTCTTTGGCCCTCACCTTAGATTTAACACTGCGCACTTCCACCTGCAGGATCCTGTTATCAGCTTGGGCAGCCTCCAAGTCCTTCTTGGCGGCATCAGCATTTTTTCTCTCTAAAGAGGCAGCAGCCCAAAGAGCTTTGTTTGTTGTATGAGCCTCAACAGCAGCCAGCTCCAGATTTTTTATGTTCTCATCTTTACGGGCCAGCTCGGCCTCCATTTCACTAAGCCGGTTCTGGAGCCTCTGGGCTTGGCCACCCTCGGATAAAAGGCTCAGGAGAAGATCTTTGTTCTTGGCCGCCAGATAGGTTGCCTACCGAGAAGAAACAGAAAATCAGAAATCAAACACGAATTCACGGCGGGAATAAGGGAAGAGTAACTACATTTTCCATCTGGGAACACAACAAGGTAACCACATCCTTGGGAGAGAGATCTTCGTATCTCGGAATTTTGGCCGGAGGGAGCCCTCGCCATCGACCTTCAGATTTGGCTTAGAGGAATGCCATATGCCGCATGGCGGCACCAGATGAGAAGTGCCTCCGGAATGTCCTGACCGAGGGTTCTACGCCAAGGAATTACGGCGCCTTTCGTTTTAGAGGAACCCTCCGGCACTTTTTTCTCTTTCCGAACGAGCTGCCTCTTACTCAGGACCTGTTCTCCTCGCCTCCGGACCAGCTCGGCTTCCTCCGCCCCGAATGGATGCTTCTTTTTTCTGGTAGGTTTTGATGGGCTTGCAGGACGGGCGGAGACTGTTGGCGATACCCTGGAAGTTGAAGATAAGCTTTGGATAGCCAACGGGGCCGCCTCTTCAGTCACTCCTCTGGCCTCAGCAGTCGATGGCCATCTCCGAGAGGGCCCGGTCCCAATCTGGCCGGTTTTCTTTGTCGCGCCAGCCAGTTGATCAAGGTATTTTGGCCTTCTTGACATGCCTACAAAAAAAGAAGAAGGAAGAAAGCGAAAGCAAGAAGAGTGGTCAGTCCCGAATCTGAGCAAGAAAATTCAAATTATCATCATGCTAAGCAAACAAGGAGACTGGTTAGAAGGTTAGTAAAGCCCACCTATCTGCCCCGGAACCTTCGGAGGACCAGTCTGAATCAAGCCTGACTCAATAAAGGCCTCGTCGTTAACCAATTGCTTCCAATGATCGGCATATAGCCGAGCCCGTGCACCCGCGCCCGGACCTGGTGGGAGACCTTAGAGCATCCCTCCAACAAGCTGGGAAGAGTCAAAAACATTAGAAATCTATCGTAAAGTCAAAAGCAGGAATACTGAGGGTTAGATTCCTAACCTCCCGCTCTAAAGATATCCGGGACAGAAACATCTTCTTCATAAGATCTCAGGACCCGTCCCCAATCTCCGGTGGCCCAGAACCATAAATCCTTGAAGTTTTTGTTAGAGTCGGAGAGTTTGCCGACAATATTTGACGAGTCGGCATAAGCAGAGAGGTAGTACCAACCATGGTGTGTTCTTGGGTTGGCCTTCAGTCGATACAACCTCTTCACTTCTTCAAGACAGGGTTCGTCGAGCCCCGCCCGACTCCAAATCACATATAGCCCGGCCAGAATCCTCCAGCTATTCAGGCTCAATTGGCAAGGGGCGATCTCCATTTCAGCCAGCATCCAGGCAAAGTAACATTGAAGTGGTAGCTGAAGACCACACTCAAAGAAAGCCGGAAGAAGGGCCACCGAACCCTCATCAGGTTGGCTAGCACGATCCATTGGCCCGGGGACTTCAAGGGCGATATCTATCGGAATTTCATATCGTTGCCAGAGCAGTGCGAGGTCGTCTTCAGTTATCTTGGAAGGATGGTCCATGTCCAGAACCGAGGAGTTAAAATCACCGGGCTCTGGGTCCTTCCGAGGGATCCTATGATGGTAGGTATCCTGTTCAATTTCGGAAGGGGTGGGGGTAGTATCAAGCTCCTCTATACTTGGAGCCCCCGAGCTCGAGGAGAGCTCTTCAATAGGGGGAGTTGGAGGTTTAGCAGGGTTTGCAGAGGAAGACCTGGTGTCAGACATCCCTGACATCCGAGATAAAAGAAAGAGGGGGGAAGTCAGTCTATAGCTAATTTCTGAAACTAAGCTTGTAAGTTCTAAATGCCCTAACAAATATCGATCAAGCCATAAATCTCTCCCTAGCAGCACAAAACAAAAAACAAAAGAAGGGGGGAAAAAGAAAGAAACAAAAGGAGCAGGATTCGCAACACATGGAAAGCAAAAGCAAAAAGGTCGTTCAGAAGACTTACTTGTTTCTCTTTAGAAGGGTTGCAGATTGGTCGGAGCGGTCTGGTCGTTCTGAGGGTTCACTGGTCACATCTAAAAAAGAAGAGTTCTCGTGGTTGGGGAGATCGAAGAGTTCGTGAAAGAAGGCAACGGTGTTTACCCCATTTTGTTATAATTTGATCGGTGCATTTGTGGCCGTTGGATCAAACGAGGGCGTCAGATGTACGCCACGTGTCGTCTTTTAAAAATGATCTTTCAGAATTGGATGGACGGTTGAGATTGGACGTCTTTTTAACTGACCATAACGGTCGGATTGTTTTGCTTTTGGCGGGAGAACGACGGATGGTTGACAAGTGGCAGGCTCCCATCAAACCCTACAAGTGATCCGATGGGCATTTAAGAGAATGTGACGGTTACGCATCTCGATTGGATAGTTTACAGAGGGGCAATAAAGGAATTTCACGTTTGTAGGAAGAAAGTCAGGCCGAACACCTGGGCCAAACTGACCGGGACGTAAATATGGGCCGACGATATTTCTCCTTCAGCAGATCGGCTGTTAGTTCATCAACCATACCATTCTATATAGTTCCCGGCACCAACTCGTATAACTCGTTGGAACCGAGAAACTAGGGGACAGATGTTGATGGTGTTTTCAGGTCCTATGTTATTTAAGGAATACGACAGGGGTAAGAGGGTAAATTCCCTTCTTGGTCCAGATCATTAAAACCGACCCGACCACTATACAGTGAGAGACCGAGCACTTTGATGATTGGTGACCGACCACTTTGCTCGGATAGCCGGGCATTATCAGATCGGCAGAAGCATTCTCAGTTCAAATGACTATCATGACCGACCTCATGAAGACCGACCAAATAGCGAGACATGCTCAGGAAGATAAGGCATCCTATTTTCTCGGATAAGATGACAAATTATCCTACTTTCATGGGGAGAACTGATGAATCAGTGTCTTAATAGGACAAAAGGAGTAAGGTAGGTTTTTTTAAATTAATGAACCCTTGTAAAAGAAGAATCTGATTTCTGCACTATTATAAATATGAGGGTAGAGTATGCTTAAGTGACATCAGAATCAATATCAAGATCATTGCGATCAGACTTGTAAACACAAAGAAATAGCAGAGAAACATATATCGATAATAAAAGTATTTTTCGGTTTGTGTCCGTGGACGTAGGTTGGATCTGATCCACCGAACCACGTTAAATCTTCTTGTTGATTGGCGTATTCATATGTCTTTTGCTAATTTGCTTTTGGTTCCCCCATAACCGAACAAATTCACTATTGAGGGAGAATTGGCCTGGGGTAATATCTCTTATTGCCCTGAGACCAAAATCAGCCGTCAACATATATATAGAATTAAAAATTTTAATTTGTATGTGTAATTATGGGCACTGGGCCCTTGAATAATGATGTTGAGAATTGGTATGACTTGGGTTGGGATCAGAGGTTTTTTTTACATATCTAATGTTTATTACAAGTCGTTTTGATGCATGATTGTATTATAGGTTGTTTGACTTTAGAATGCGTCATATCTATTTTTTTGTTAGAATGAGTCTCAAAGAGATGAAATATTTTACCTCTAATGGGATGTTACATGCTTCAAGTACTCTTCACAGTCACAGGTGACAAGTTCCAAATGTTTGCATATTCAAACATGATTCCCGCTTACGGCTCCCAAAGCTTTTCCACATTCAATCAAAACCCTCAAACAGCACATAAAACGACAAAGAAGTACACCGTTGGTTCCACCAAACACATTATTCTATGCGCTTTCAATTCAAAATCTCTCTTGATCTCATCAATGAATTGCACACAAACAAAATGAAGTCATCTCCAGGTCAGCTAGTGTCATGTACTGAGTGTACCCACAGCAGTTGGGAATGACGTGGCAATTGTAACTTCAATATACGAAAATTGAGAAACACTTGTACCGTTGTGCAAAGCAGGTGGAATTATGGGCACCGCACAATTTTAAAAATTTTAAATTAAATAGAGAAATTGTCTACTGTCTATTCGATTTATTACGGAAATTCAAAAAACGTAACGTTGTAGAAAATATATTTTCTACCTAAAAATTAATAATTATTAATATTTTTCATAAAAAAAATTAGTTATTGTTGATGGTGTTTTCAGGCACTACGGCATTTAAGACAGCACGACAAGGACAAAAGGGTAAATTCTCTGTCTGGATAAAATCATGTAGTCGATCCGACCAGTTCATGTGAAGACCGACCACTTTGGTTCAGATGACCGAGCACTATAGAGGTCGGCAGGAGCGCTCTCAGTATAAAAGATTGTCATGGCCGACCTCATTAAAACCGACCAGACAACCGACCGTGTTCAAAAAACAGCACTGCATTCTTATGGATAAGATAAGGAAGATATCCTACTCTCGCAAGAAGAAGGAGTCAGAATCCAAAAGGGAATACTGAAGAAGAAGGCAGTACCGGATCAGGAAACCCTACAAGAAGAGAAGATTGGGTTCAAATAGGATTTCTTATACTAATAGGAATCTGATCTCTGTATTATTATAAATAGAAGGGTAGAGCATGTGTAAAGGACATCTGAAAATCATCACAAGAGGAGAGACTAGAATCATAGAGCTCTAATTTGTAAAAGCAAAAAAGAGACTCAAGGAGTGTATTTGAGTAATAAAGAAGCACCACCCTGTTCTTGCCCGTGGACGTAGGTCGGATCCCAAAATCCACCGAACCACGTTAAATCACCTTGTCTGATTGGCGTATTTCTTTGTTTTCCGCTAAATTTGCCTTTGGTCCCCCATAACCAAACAAATTCACAGTTGGAGGAGGATTCCCTCGGGAGTGATATTCCAATATTACCCTGAGACCAAAATCCACCGTCAACAGTTGGCGCCGTCTGTGGGGAACTTCACAAAAAGCAGTTCACGTGAGAAGACAAATGGCGGAGGACGGAAATCACCAACCAGGAGGCCCGGCAATAGACTGGATGAAAAGAATGGAAGATGGCATGAGGTCTATGATGGATCGACTGGAAAGAATGGAAGGAGCAAATAACGAGGAAACTGAAACCGAGGCTGGACAGAAGAGGAAAGAGAAGGAGAGAGGAAAAAAAGTAGTAGACGTAAGCGAAGACGAGGACCCAGGAAGAGAGGCCCCTATGGGATAAGATCTGCGGTGGTAGGGAGATCAGAAGACACATGGGAAGAAGAAGAGGAGGAACAATCACCCGACCCCTCCTCCGACAGTTTTTACAACTCCAAGAGGGAGGATAGAAATTATAACGAAGACGTACAGGAGACCTCTGAGTTTAAAGAACGCCACGCCCGGGGCGACAGGCGAACAGAAGAACACAGAAGGCGGCGCGGGGGCCAAACCCGTGAAATAAAATCTTGGTTGAGAAAAGAGATGACAAAGTGGGGAGAAAGCCTCAAGATCGGGGGGGAGACACCCGAGGCGAGGAAGAGGGGTCTCCCCTTACGGAAGAAATAAAAACAGCGCAGTTTCCGAAGCGATTTAACATGCCGACCATGGCACCATACAAGGCCACTCCGACCCAAAATCCCACATTGAAAACTTTGTCCTCCTAATGGAAGTACAGGGGGTAACGGGCGATGCCATATGCAAAGTATTTCCCTTAACTTTAGGGGGACCTGCCATCCTATGGTACAGAAGTCTGGCCCCGAGGAGCATTCAGAGCTTCTCCCAACTTAAGAAGTCGTTTATCCGGCATTTCAAAGGAGCCTGCACCCCTAAAAAAACATTAGGGGAACTAAGGCTCATGAAGCAAGGAGACGACGAAACACTGAAAAGCTTCATTGAAAGGTATCATGACACTGTACTCGAGGTCGGAGGCTACGAATCCCAGGAAGCCCTGGAAAGTCTGAAAGGGGCCCTAAGGGTCGGGAAACTATGGACCCACCTGAGGATCCACGAAACACCAGACTACGCTACTGCACTGGAGGTGGCCAGGAAGTACGTCCTACTAGAAGGAGAGGAGAAAGTATCCCGGAGAGGGACAACCGCCAGAGAAAGGGTAACCAGGAGAGAAGACCATCGGCGACCAGAGAGAGAATTCCGGAAGTTCAACCCAAGACCCAGAGAGTTCAAACCAATGGCACAAAAGGATCAAAGCAAAAGGCCCGCAACTCAAGTAAACCATGTGGTCCGAGAGGAAGCATATATTCCCCTAAGCAAGCCGCCAGGGGAAATCATCATGGAGATACGAGAGAAAGGCCTCTTAATAGAGCCCGACCTTAGGAGGTTCCCCCCAGACAGAAAAAACAAAAGATCCTACTGCCTGCACCACAATCTAAAGGGACACACAACCGATGAATGCAAGGACCTACGGGAACAAATGGAGGACCTGGCCCGGAACGGGTACCTGAACAATTACATAGACCACGAGATCATGGCCGCCAGGCAAAGGGCAAGGAATCGGGAGGTGAACGTCATCGCAAGAGGGACGAGGACGACGAGAACACGAGGGAATACCCTGCTCCTCGACCCGATGGAGCTGCACGGCTCGGAGCAGCCGAAAAATTAGAAGAAGTAAAGTTATTCGGGCCAAAGAAAAGCATAAAAATAGGGGGAAGTTTAGACCAGGCCCTAAGAAAAGACTTGTTGGAATGTCTGCAAGGGTACCCCGACGTTTTTGCATGGGGACACGATGACATGCCCGGAATCGACCCAAAATTCGTAAGCCATCGCTTAGCAGTGAACCCATTACACAAACCAGTAAAACAGAAGAGGAGAATATTCAACCAGGAGCGGTGCGGAGCAGTAGCAACCGAGGTGGACAAATTGCTGAGAGCCGGTTTCATCCGGGAAGTAAAATACCCAGAGTGGGTGTCCAACGTGGTACTGGTGAAAAAATCTAACGGAAAGTGGAGAATGTGCGTAGATTTCACCGACCTCAACAAAGCATGTCCAAAAGACAGCTTTCCCCTCCCAAATATAGACCAACTGGTAGATACAACAGCCTGCCAAGGGCTGCTAAGCTTCATGGACGCTTTCTCGGGATACAATCAAGTCAAGATGCACCCTGCGGACGAGGAGAAGACCACATTTATCACTGACCAAGGGCTGTACTGTTATAAAGTAATGCCTTTCGGGTTGAAGAATGCAGGGGCAACTTTCCAGAGACTGGTGAACAAAATCTTCAAACCGCTCATCGGCACAACCATGCTGGTATATGTCGACGACATGATAACTATGTCCGAAGAACAAAGAGACCATGTGGCCGACCTGAAGAAAACCTTCGAACTCCTGAGGAAACACAGTTTAAAGCTCAATCCGGAGAAATGTGCATTCGGGGTAGCCTCAGGAAAATTTATGGGCTACATGGTAAGTTCACGAGGCATTGAGGCGAACCCGCAAAAGATACAAGCCGTGCTAGACCTGAAATCAGCCCGGACAGTTAAAGAGGTACAAAGCCTCACAGGAAGAATCGCCGCACTCAACCGATTCATCTCACGAGCAACCGACAAGTGCCATCCTTTCTTCAAAGTCATAAAAAAAAGCTAAAAAAGGGGTTGGCTGGACACCTGAGTGTGAGGAGGCCTTCCAGCACCTAAAACAATACCTGGCACAACCCCCTCTCTTAGCCAAACCCCTCCCAGGGGAGACACTATACCTATATCTGGCCGTCTCAAAGCACGCAGTAAGCTCGGTGCTGGTACAAGAGACCGACCATGTCCAGAAACCGGTTTACTATGTCAGTAAAGCTCTACTGGACGCAGAAACTCGATACCCCACACACGAACTCATTGCCCAATCCCTGGTCACCGCGGCACGGAAGTTACGACCCTACTTTCAGGCCCATCCTATCAAGGTATACACGGATTATCCCCTGAGACAAATCTTGCAAAAACCAGAGGCCTCAGGGAGACTAATGAAGTGGTCGGTAGAAATAAGCGAGCACGACATCTCCTACCTCCCGAGAACAACAATAAAAGGACAGGCCTTAGCAGACTTCATAGCAGAGCTCACGGAACCACAGGTCCTGGCCGTGGAAGAAAACATGTGGGAAATGTCTGTGGACGGATCCGCAGGTTCACACGGCTACGGAGCGGGGGGTAGCGCTAAAAAGTGAAGAAGGAGAAGAGATACTGCTCGCACTCAAATACACTCACCGAGTCTGTCTTCGGACTGGGGACGTAACATTCCCCCAGTGCCAAGTGATTCTTTCAGCTCGGGGACGTAACATTCCCCCGGAGCCTGTCTTTGGACTGGGGACGTAACATTCCCCCAGGACCAAGTGATCCTCACAGATCGGGGTCGGGCGACGTCCCACCGAGTCTGTCTTCGGACTGGGGACGTAACATTCCCCCAGTGCCAAGTGATTCTTTCAGCTCGGGGACGTAACATTCCCCCGGAGCCTGTCTTTGGACTGGGGACGTAACATTCCCCCAGGACCAAGTGATCCTCACAGATCGGGGTCGGGCGACGTCCCACCGAGTCTGTCTTCGGACTGGGGACGTAACATTCCCCCAGTGCCAAGTGATTCTTTCAGCTCGGGGACGTAACATTCCCCCGGAGCCTGTCTTTGGACTGGGGACGTAACATTCCCCCAGGACCAAGTGATCCTCACAGATCGGGGTCGGGCGACGTCCCACCGAGTCTGTCTTCGGACTGGGGACGTAACATTCCCCCAGTGCCAAGTGATTCTTTCAGCTCGGGGACGTAACATTCCCCCGGAGCCTGTCTTTGGACTGGGGACGTAACATTCCCCCAGGACCAAGTGATCCTCACAGATCGGGGTCGGGCGACGTCCCACCGAGTCTGTCTTCGGACTGGGGACGTAACATTCCCCCAGTGCCAAGTGATTCTTTCAGCTCGGGGACGTAACATTCCCCCGGAGCCTGTTTTGGACTGGGGACGTAACATTCCCCCAGGACCAAGTGATCCTCACAGATCGGGGTCGGGCGACGTCCCACCGAGTCTGTCTTCGGACTGGGGACGTAACATTCCCCCAGTGCCAAGTGATTCTTTCAGCTCGGGGACGTAACATTCCCCCGGAGCCTGTCTTTGGACTGGGGACGTAACATTCCCCCAGGACCAAGTGATCCTCACAGATCGGGGTCGGGCGACGTCCCACCGAGTCTGTCTTCGGACTGGGGACGTAACATTCCCCCAGTGCCAAGTGATTCTTTCAGCTCGGGGACGTAACATTCCCCCGGAGCCTGTCTTTGGACTGGGGACGTAACATTCCCCCAGGACCAAGTGATCCTCACAGATCGGGGTCGGGCGACGTCCCACCGAGTCTGTCTTCAGACTGGGGACGTAACATTCCCCCAGTGCCAAGTGATTCTTTCAGTTCGGGGACGGAACATTCCCCCGGACCAAGTGATTTACTCAGCTCGGGGTCGGGTTACGTCCCACCGAGTCAAAATCCTTCGATTTGGAGAGGGAACATTCCCCCAGAATCGAAGGCCATTACCCAGCTCGGGGTCAGGTTAGACCCCTCCGGTTCATAATGACCCCTAAAGGGTCTCTTATTGTTCGGACAACAACAAAAACAAAGGAGGGAAGAAATAAGTAAAGACATAAATATACATGTGTATATAAAAATATAATGTTATCACACAAAAAGTTGAAATGTACATAGGGCCCCAGTAGGGTTACCCTTTTCATTCAGCCCGCACAGGGGCAGGAGTTTCTTCCTCTATTGGTTCAAGCGGTGGAAGAAGCGGCTCGCCATCAGGAGGAGGAACAGCTGCTTCATCCTCGGCTGCACGACAGACCTCTACTCCAGGGGCGGGAGGAGGGATCTCGTGGCAGTCCTCGCCGGCAGCCAGAGCCTCAGGACGCTCCTCGCAAGAAACCTCGGAAGCCGGAACAACCGAGATAGAAACGGGATCCATCACCTCCTCAGGTAGAGAAGGGAGCCACTTTCGAAATTCCTCCTCGGAAATATCCCCCTTGCAATAACCGATGGCCGCACGGATGGGGTCCATATTCAAATCTGGCAACACCATCGGTATCAGCTCAGCACAATCACCAACCCCCTCTAGGCGAATAGCCTCCTTCTCGGCCTCAAGCTCACTCTCCCTCTTCTCAAGCTCGACCTCTCTCTCCTCGAGATCAACCTCCTTATCCTCGAGCTCGGTCTTCTTCATTTCAAGGCTATCTCGGGCCCGTGCAACCTCCTCGTCTTTATTCTTCAACTTGGCCTCAGCACTTGCCACCCTCCCCTTCAAAACGCCAATCTCAGATTGGGCGGCCTTCAAGTCCTCCCGGGCGTTATCAGCAAGTTTTCGCTCCAGTGAGGCAGCAGCCTTAAGAGCCTTATTCGTTTTAAAGTTCTCAACGGCGGCTAACTGAAGGTTCTCTATCGTCCCCTCCCGGTCAGCCAGCTTTTCCTCCGCTTCGGAGAGACGATTTTGAAGCCTCTGGGCCTGACCACCCTCAGACAACAAAGTCAGGAGAAGACCCTTATTCTTGGCCATGAGATAGTTGGCCTGCACACAAAAAAGGAGAAAGGAGTCAATACGCAAAACAAAAATAACCAAGACCCAAAGACCGAGAAGAAAAGTGAAAATACCTTCGCCATCTGAGAACTCATCTCCGCCACAACACCTTCAGGAGACACATCCTCATACCTCGAGACCTCCTCAGGAGGAATCACCTCAGCCAATTCATTGAAGGCCGGCACTAAATGGGAAGTGGCCTCCCGGATGTTTTCCCCCAAGTCATCCACCCCGAGGACCACAGGGCCCTTCCGTTTTTTGGAGGAGCTTTCAGAGGACTTCCTCGCCCTACGGACTTCTTTCCTCTTAACCGGAGCAGTCCCCTCCCCCTCCTCTTGGACCAGCTCGGTCTCCTCGGCCCCAAATGGACGCCTCCTCTTCCTAAGAGGCTTTGGCGGACTGGTAAGATGAGCGGACCCCGATGATTGTGCACCAGGAGAAGAGAGACCCCGAGCAGCAGGCTGGACATCTCCTCGAGACGCCCGCTCAGCCCCAGCAGTGTCAGACTGTGCCCGCGAAGATCCAACATCAGCACGACCGGCTTTCTTCATGGTACCGGCCAACTTCTCAAGAAACTTAGGCCTCTTCGACATGCCTACAAAGAAAGAAGGAAATCAAGGACCGAGCACATAACTAAGATATCAGACGTGATGAAACAAACAGGGAAGATCATTAAAACAGTCAGCAAGCTTCTACCTATCCGACCCGCGACCTCTGAAGGAGCAGCCCGGACAAGGCCTGACTCAACAAAGGCCGCATTATTGACCAAGTCCTTCCAATGGGCAGCATAATTCCGAGCCCAGGACACCCGCTTCCGAACCTGACGAGAAACCTTGGGAGCATCTCGCCAACAAGCTAGGAAGAACCAGAGAAGTAAAAAACCTTGAAGAGACTAAAGAACAAGGAAACAGAGAAAGAGTGAAGGAACATTAGACTCCTAACCTCCAGCCCTGAAAATATCCGGCACCAAGGTCTCCCCTTCATCTGAAAACAAAACAGGGACCGCCCCCAATCCCCGGTAGCCCAAAACCAAAGATCCTTGAAGTTCTTATTGGAATCAGGGAGCTTCTGGACGATATTCATAGAGCTATTGTAGGCAGAGAGATAATACCAACCATGATGAGCCTTTGGGTTGGCCTTCAGGCGATACACCCTCTTCATCTCTTCAAAAGAGGGCTCCCCAAGCCCTGCCCGATGCCAAGCTGTGTACAACCCGGCCAAAATTCTCCAACTATTCAGACTCAGCTGACAAGGGGCGATCTCCATCCCAGCCAACATCCAAGCGAAATAAAGCTGGATTGGCAACCGTAGCCCGCACTCAAAGAAGATAGGAAGGAGTGCTACCGAGCCTTCGTCGGGTTGGCTGGCACGATCCATAGGGCCGGGAACTTCAAGGGCGATGTCTATCGGAATATTATACCGCTGACGAAGAAGGGCGAGATCACCCTCGGTTATCTTGGAGGGACGGTTCATATCCAGAGCCGACGACCCAAGTTCGCCAGGCTCTGGGTCCTTCCGAGGAACCCTTTGATGGTAGGAGTCATTTTCGATTTCAGAAACCGTAGGGCTAGTGTCGAGGTCCTCTACGCTAGGTGCCCCTGAGCCCGAGGAGAGCTCTTCAGCAGGAGAGGTTGAAGCCTTGACAAGCCTTTCGGAGGGAGAACTATTGTCAGACATCCCTGACACCCAGAAAAACAGAGAAGGGAGGAGAATCAGTCTATAAGGAGCTACCCACGGTGTCTATGCTAAATTAGATTGGGAGTCTCTAAAAAATGCCATAAAGCAAGACCCAGCAAAAACCACAAGTCTCTCCCTAATCGAAATAAACAAACAGAAACACTGCATAAAGAAGAAGAGAAGAAAAGTCGCTCAGAAAACTTACTTGTTCTTCTCAAAGGCGGGAGGTTATACGGTGCGGTGATGCTCGCTCCTTAGGTGCTCGACAACAAAGAGAAAAGATAAAAGCCGCGGATGAGTTTCGAGAACACGGAGTCGAATGGATCACAAAGAAATTACAGAAGAGAAGCAGACGATTGCCGAAAAAAGATGGAACTGTAGAGGCCTCGCCTTCTTATAGTCATGACCGGGACGCTCGGGACCATTGGATCGAAAGGAGGAACCCGGATGAACACCAGGTGTCGACTGCAAGAAAGAGGTCTCCCAAAATTGAACAAACGGCTAAGATCAGCCCACTGTGGAGAATGCCTATGCACGGTCGATTCGTCCCCTTTTGGCGGGAACCCGGCGGATGTTTGACAAGTGTCGAGGCAATAAGAAACCCTAAAGTGGATTTGACAGGCATTTAAAGAAGACATGATAGTTGTGCGTCTCGAGGAAAGATGAACGAAACGGCAAGAAGATTCTTTTTTTGCATTCTGGGACGACTACCAGCAAGAACAATCAGCACACCCTCTTCATATAGTTCCCGGCACCAACTCACATACTCGTTGGAACCGAAAACTAGGGGACAGATGTTGATGGTGTTTTCAGGCACTACGGCATTTAAGACAGCACGACAAGGACAAAAGGGTAAATTCTCTGTCTGGATAAAATCATGTAGTCGATCCGACCAGTTCATGTGAAGACCGACCACTTTGGTTCAGATGACCGAGCACTATAGAGGTCGGCAGGAGCGCTCTCAGTATAAAAGATTGTCATGGCCGACCTCATTAAAACCGACCAGACAACCGACCGTGTTCAAAACAACAGCACCGCATTCTTATGGATAAGATAAGGAAGATATCCTACTCTCGCAAGAAGAAGGAGTCAGAATCCAAAAGGGAATACTGAAGAAGAAGGCAGTACCGGATCAGGAAACCCTACAAGAAGAGAAGATTGGGTTCAAATAGGATTTCTTATACTAATAGGAATCTGATCTCTGTATTATTATAAATAGAAGGGTAGAGCATGTGTAAAGGACATCTGAAAATCATCACAAGAGTGAGAGACTAGAATCATAGAGCTCTAATTTGTAAAAGCAAAAAAGAGACTCAAGGAGTGTATTTGAGTAATAAAGAAAGCACCACCCTGTTCTTGCCCGTGGACGTAGGTCGGATCCCAAAATCCACCGAACCACGTTAAATCACCTTGTCTGATTGGCGTATTTTCTTGTTTTCTTGTTTTCCGCTAAATTTGCCTTTGGTCCCCCATAACCAAACAAATTCACAGTTGGAGGAGGATTCCCTCGGGAGTGATATTCCAATATTACCCTGAGACCAAAATCCACCGTCAACAGTTATAAAAATGATATTTTATACTAAAAAAGTTAGCAATTTTGGTGAAAAATATTCATTTTCAAAAAGATCATGATAAATTTAAAAATCAAGATAAATTTTCAATTTTTTTCTAAAAATAAAGTAGACCATTGATAATTTCCCAATTAAATATTTCGGGCTCATTGAATCAATGAGACACACATAAAAGCACATATTCTATCAAATGATGGAACATGATTATCTTGGTGTACCAATTAAGCTTAAAACTTTATCAAGAAAAAAAAAAAAAAAAAAAAAAAAAAAAAAAAACATATACGATATAATAGGGGTGTTCGCAGTGCGATTCAGGTCGGTTTTTTTATTTTACACTTCAAAACGTGCGGGTTGGCGGTTTGGGAAATTAGAAACCAAAACCGAAAATTTGATAAGGAAAACTGCGGTAGTTCGGAATATAAATTTTCTAAAGAAAATTTTGTGTGTTTTCACTTAATAATTGAAGAGAAAAAAATACTTAATTTTCATTTATACATTGCATTTTGTCTTATTTATGATCATTAAAATTTTAAATTTCATGGATAAAAAAAAAAGAAAAATATAAAATAATGTCGAATTTGAACGCGGATTGGCGATTTAGACAGTTCGGGTCGCGGTTTGGGTCAAAATTTACGGTTTGGGCAGTTCGAGTCGCGATTTGGGTCAAAACCGCACACCAATCCAAAATTTACGGTTTGGTTCAGGTTGACCCGAAATCATTTTCAATAATTTTTCAAACCGCGCGGTTCGATTCGGATCGGTACATTTTGAGTCGGGTTGCCGTTTAAACCGAAACCATTAATAACCCTACGAGATAAGGCCTATTACATTCATCCAATGAACATATGACATGGTTATTAATTTCAATTTTTAATAATTAATTTTAAAATTATTTAAATATATAAAAACAGCAGTGATATACATACATACAATCTTACTAACAAAAACTACACTCCTCTCACTGTAGCTACAGTGATTGCTACAGTAATCACTGCAGCTACAGTGAGAGATGTGTAGTTTTTGTTAATAAGATTGTATGTAAGTATAGCATTTTTGATATAAAAATATATTAGTAGATTGCATATTACATTATCCGTAACCGTAAGCCCATCCAGTCAAGCCTCTTTATAAGGGAAATTACAAATTTTGACACACGAGACTATGTCCATAGTGTTACTGACGTGGCAAATGCATGAGGTTAAATTGTTTTTGATGACACACAAAAAGTAGCAGGTCCCAATGCAAATTTAAATCTTTCCCAACGGAAACAACTTCACATCAGTTTCATTGAAGATTAAAAAATAGAAGAGGACCACTTCTCCCCCCAATTACCAACCTCCCCTTGTCTCCTATTTAAATGTCTAAATATCCATTCTTTTAATAAAAATTCACTCCACCATATATATATATAATATATATATATATATATATATATATATATATAATATTAATTAAAAAATAATATATATACTTATTTTTTTATTAATTAATTTTTTTATTTTATAATTTTATTTTTTATTTTTTCAAATTTATATTTTTTTGTTCTTTATATATCTATTCTTTTTTATTTATTTAATAAATTATAAATTTCATATTTATTATTATTTATTTTGTGTTCATTTATTCATTTAATTTTTGTAATTCTTTTTTAATTTATTAACACTACTTATGTATTATAAAAATATTCTCATGTATATTAGAAAAATATATATTTAAAAAAGAGTATAAATAACAACATAAAAAATTACACTTAAAAATATAAAAACACAAATTCTAATCTATGTTGCCTCCAAAGTCTCCTCCTAGCGCACTTGATGATATACTCAATACTTCGTACCATAATTGATTACGAATCCTATAACGAGTGGCTCATTCTTTAGTTTCGTACAATGAATGTTCCCACCATCACATTGGGATGGGTGGTACAGAGTAATGAGGGTGTAAGAAAACTATGAGCAATAACTATTTCTTGACGCTCATGTTGGGTTCTCTAAGAACATGTCAAGGATCTATTTAAGCATAAAATATGTGAATACACAAAGTAAGTTAGCGAAAATATACTCACTTTGATCGGTTTCTTGGATGTAGGAAAGTTCAAAACTTTTGCTCCTTTGTATATTGCTTCAAGCTCCTCTTTGTCTGAATGGTGTAGTTCCAAGCCTTGAACTTTGATTCCAAACTCAATGGGAAAGTTTCCTTACACCTTTGTTTGCTCATTGGAAGTGCTAGCTTGAAGAAAAATTGCAACAAATTTTCTTCTTGGAGAGGGAGGCTCACGGCATTGAGGGTTTGTGAGAGAGAGAGTTTTATTTTTGTGTTAAGTGTAAAAGGTGAAATAATTTTCCAAAAATCAAAAACATATACCAAATCTCAAAGTTTGGTAAAGGTCATTCAACTTTTAAAATAAAATAAGGAAGTGTAATATACAAGTCATCACCAACTAACAACTTCCATCAACTAAAAGTGATGAAGTTGACTTGTGATGTGACTTGATGTGGGTCCCACTTTAATTCAAAATCCGAGTGGACCCGCAAACACATTCCGGGCTCGGGTTCGTTAATTACAAATTAACGAATTTTCCATTGCGACTTAATTAAATCAAATTTAATTAAATAATAATGTCTCGATATGTTGGTAGTAAACCCGGTCGTCGGACTATCCGAATACGTGCGTACCTCGTACCACATTCTTACCGATTTACAAGACATGGCTGGCTTCTAGCAAAGCGCCGTGCCTACCCAATTCTCCAGAAATATTCTTTAAGGAATATATAATCTTTGTCAGGCGTAGTATACGTAGTATTGAGTATTTTGATCCAGTATCAGATGTCACATGCAAGGCCTGAGGCTGGAATAGTGTATGCCCCATACGAAGCATATATCGGATCACAAGCAACTAGTCTCTTTAATCGGATAATCATGATCTTGTCATATTATCCCGATAGTTGCAACATAATAGAGTACTAGTTCTGTATCCATGCGTGATCATCATCTCCATATGACTGAAGTGATACTTCTATCTTGACATCACACCCAATACACTACGATTCTCAATAAACCAATAAGAGGCGTACACAGAACCTGTTAAAGCCCCGGACGACCAAAACTAAAGCGTATTGATTGTCGCAAGTATTAGCGATGCAAGTCTCATGTTAAGACCAAATACACCTACTCTGATTCGGATTCCCATAGACACATAGTCATACTACCAATGGGATTCCGAGGGGTCTATCCAGAGCGAAGCTGTTTCCGTACCATCGGCAAACACAACCTCCTATCATACTTGCATAAGTATCCAATACTTAAATATATGAGAACTATGTTGTTACGCTTCCATAACACGCACAAGTGCAATACTAGTATATTCTGCATTATCGATGTACAGTCTCGATAATACAACGACTAGGGATTTTTAATGATTAAACCTTTGTGGATTAATATTGTCTTATATCTTATAATCCGGAACTAATCACAATGACTTTTATCATTTATATATTCAAGTAATCTAATTACAAAATGATAAAACAGCAATTTCCTTTGTCACATAGTTAATTTGTATAAAAATCACAATGTCTTTTACAAATAGTGACGTTATGGGTCATAATTGTCCAATAATCTCCCACTTGGCCTCTAGCCAGTCACTCAAGTATCTAACACCTGAACTATGTACATGTCGCTCAAACTTTTGTTGAGGAATAGCTTTCGTCAGCGGATCTGCAATGTTGTCATCTGATACGACCTTTTCGATCTTCACATCGCCACGATGTATGATCTCACGAATCAGATGGAAATGTCTAAGAACATGCTTGGATCGTTGATGAGACCGCGGTTCCTTAGCCTGCGCTATAGCCCCGTTATTGTCACAATATAATGGAACATGTTCAGCTGCTAACGGAACTACTCCTAATCCAATTAGGAATTTACGGATCCAAACTACCTCTTTTGCTGCTTCAGCTGCAGTAATATATTCTGCTTCTGTTGTTGAATCGGCAACAGTCTCTTGCTTGGAAGATTTCCAGCTTACTGCTCCGTTGTTCAAACAAAATATGTACCCAGATTGTGACTTACAGTCGTCTTTATCTGTTTGGAAACTTGCATTGGTAAACCCAGTTACCTCAAGTTCTCCATCTCCATAGATAAAGAACACATCTCTAGTTCGTTTAAGATACTTAAGGATGTTCTTAACCGCAACCCAGTGACCATCACCTGGATCGGCCTGATTGCGACTACACATGCTCAAAGCATATGAGACATCAGGTCGCGTACATATCATGGCATACATGATCGATCCGACTGTAGAAGCGAACGAGATCCGACTCATGTTGTCTCTCTCTCATCTTGAGTTTTAGGACATATGTCCTTAGATACAGTGATGCCATGTGACACTAGCAACAGTCCCCTCTTAGACTGTTCCATGTTGAATCTCTTCAACACTTTGTCAATGTACGTGCTCTGGGAGAGTCCAAGCAGCTTTCTAGATCTATCCCGGTAGATCTTTATTCCCAGAATAATGGCTGCTTCTCCCAGATCTTTCATAGAGAATTTTAATGAAAGCTAAGCTTTCACCGATTGTAGCATGGGAATGTCATTTCCCATAAGCAATACATCATCAATATAAAGGACAATAAATGTCAGTGCGCTCCCACTAACCTTCTTATATACACAAGGATCATCCTCGTTTTGAACGAAGTCATATTCTTTTATGATCTCATCAAAACGTTGGTTCCAAGAATGCGATGCTTGCTTCAATCCATAAATGGATCGATTTAACTTACAAACCTTGTTTCCATGTTTTGGTACGACAAAACCGTCAGGCTGTTGCATATAAACATCCTCCAAAAGGTTTCCGTTAAGGAAAGCGGTTTTGACGTCCATCTGCCATATTTCATAATCGAAATATGCAGCAATGCAAGCATTATCCGAATGGATTTAATCATGGCAATAGGTGAAAAAGTTTCATCGTAATCGACACCATGTCGTTAACGATACCCTTTCGCTACAAGCCTAGCTTTGTACGTTTGTATGTTGCCATACATGTCAGTCTTCTTCTTAAAGACCCATTTGCAACCAATAGGCTTTACGCCTTCTGGTGCATCAACCAGTGTCCAAACTTGGTTGGTGTACATGGAATCCATTTCGGATTTCATGGCATCTTGCCATAAACCGAAGTCTATATCTTTTATCGCTTCCTCATACGTAGTCGGTTCATCTTCCTCAATAAGATTAATATCCACATGATGACCAAAGTCCATGCCTTAAGAAATTAATTGAAAGCCCATCGGACTTTAATTAAACGACATTGGATGTTAATTAGGCTTTGAGACCCATTTAGATTAGATTTGGAATCTAAGTCTTTAAAGGCATATTAAAAAGTGTAGTTATTTAATTTGGAATTAAATATAGAATTAGTATTGAATACGAATTAAATTAGATTTAAATTGTAGTTCGATATAATTCAAGAATTCGTACTTTGAGTACTTATTCTCAAACGAGTTAGACTCGCGCAAAATCAAATCGTTGTTTGAACATTGGATGATCACTTTATTCAAGATTAATTAATTGGATTAGATTGATTGAATAACATGCTTTGTGTGAATACATGGATGTGTTGAATGAATAACGTATATCAGATGGATATTAGAAGGGAAAAGGGCAATTTTGGAAATTGGTGTAAATTTAGAATTTATTAAATTGGACCTGCGTGTCCAGCCTTATCTCTTTTGATTCTTTGTAATTCTCTTCTCACCTAATTCCCCTCAATGTTAATGAGGTTTCTCTAAATGTATTATGTAATTGGGTAGAAGTAAGAATAGTGCTAGCCGGGGAGAGAAAAGAGAGTGATTCGTTCTAGGAACAATCTGTGAAATATCCATCTGCATATCGTTATTAATTTATTTCCGCGCCTTATTATGCTTTTAGAATGCATGCTGAAGGGTGTATGATGAGACCTAACAAAGATAATAAATTGGTTGCCAATTTACTCGAAAAACGATCAACAAAATATTAAGCGTTTTCCTTCCATTGAGTGATTCTTACTCAAGATCCAAGATTGGCACTGGTTTGTTGGCCAAAGTCAAGACATTTGTCCATCGCGGATGTGTTTGAATCATGAAGGCTTTGTTCCATATCGGTGTTTTGTCCAAGTTGTGATTTGTTGGCCAAAGTCAAGATCACTTCTTGTCCATCGACATCGATTACGAAGCTTTCCAAAGTCAATGGGTTCCGCTTAACTGGAATCATTAAGCTTGTTATGCTAAAGCCAATGCTTAGTTGATTCGGAGGAAAAAGGTTAGGAAAATATATTGGATATATTGGCATATATATTATATATATGTTTCAGACTTGGAGGTCCACCTACCGGATCTAGGAATTGGATGAGATCCAATTGATCTTAGAGATCTACCTAGTTAAATATCATACAGCTTGTTGGCCAAAGTCAAGGTTGTGTGTTATTTAACGGGATCCTAGCCCACTAGGAAACTAGGTTTCCCGAGTACTCAACAGAGGGTTAGAGGCTCGCCGAAAAATAGTGGGAGACTAGTATTGAATTTGTAATTTTGTTCAAATACTTAGCTTTATGCGCTTTCAAATTATTTCGTCAATTATTTTATTAGTTGGACTAATATATTATTATTTTTCTTGTAACAGTTAGACTGTATCCATACATCATTAATCGAATAGTTGGACTATTGCGGTTAAGATGACTGGAAAATTGAGCATTAGGGATATTGTCATGGGCGACAACGTCTTTAATGGCACAAACTTTCAGGACTGGGATATGAATCTCAGAATAGTTCTGGGATCCGAGAATTTACTCTACACTATAGAGCGACCTCTTGGGCCTAAGCCCCGATCTGATCAGTTGCTAGAGTTAGAGCTTTGGAAGACTCTTAGCGATGACAATGCGACTGCTCAATCAGTAATGCTTGCCTCTATGACTCCGTAATTCCGTCGTCAAAACAAGGGGTTGGATCCCTATAAGATGATGGCAAAATTGCATGATCTCCACAGATCTAATCTTAGATCGCAAAGATACGAGTTGCAGAAGAAGCTCTTCCGCGCTTGAATGTCAGAGGGTACGTCTGTTGAGCATCATGTCTCTCAGATGATTGCTGACATTGACCAGCTCAGACAGATGGGCATAGTCTTTGAGGCTGAGACTTCAGTGGATTTGATCCTACAGTCTCTCCCCGACACTTGGAGTGGGTTCATCATGAACTACAACATGTTGAACCAAGACCAAACACTTGGAGAGTCGATGTCCACTCTGCGTGAGGCAGAGAAAGAGCTCATTAAGGGCAAGAAGCGCGAGGCGCACTATGCTTCAACATCTCAGACTCCGAGGGCTTGGCCCAAGGCGACTGGAGGTGTTAAAAAGAAGAAACATAAGAAGAAGGGCAAGGCCAAATCATCAAAGGGTTCTGGGAAACCCAAGGACAAATCCCAAGATGTATGCTTGCAGTGCGGGAAGTAGGGTCACTGGAAGAGTGACTGCCGCAAGTAAAAGGCACACATGAAGGAAATTAAAGCGGGCAAGGCTCCGGCTTCAGGTATGTTTGTTATAGAAATAAACATGTCTACTTCTAGATTTAAAAATTGGATTTTTGATTCTGGTTGTGGAACTTATATATGTACTGATGTGCAGGATCTACGGATTAGCAGGAGACTGGCCTCATGAGAGATTGACCTCCGTGTTGGAAATGGGACTCGAGTTGCCGTTTTGGCCGTGGGCACTTATGTTTTGGAACTGCCCTCGGGGCATGTACTTGAACTTATAAACTGTTATTTTGTACCTAGTTTGACTAGGAATATTATTTTTGTATCTATGTTAGCCCAGTGTGGGTATACTTTTGTATTTAGAAACACGGTGTGTTTTATGTCAAAAAATGATATGGAAATTTGCACAGCTGATGCAAATAATGGTCTTTATATTTTGAATATAAATCAATCTCAAACATATAATGTAACAAACAAAAGGCTTAAAGTAAGTAACAAAGATGAAACTTATATGTGGCATGTTGGACAATTATGACCCATAGCGTCACTATTTGTACAGCTCATGGTGTTGTTGTACAAATTAACTATGTGACAAAGGAGATTGCTCTCTTATCATTTGTGATTAGATCACCATGATGTATAAATGATAGGAGATCCCTGTGATTTGTTCCTGGATTGAGAATGATATAAGACAGTATCAGTCCACGAAGGATAAATCATTAAATATCCCTAGTCAGAGTATTATCGAGATTAGACATCGATAAATACGTAAAAGACTAGTATTACACTTGTGCGCATTGTGAGGGCACAAACAGCATAGTTCTCATATATTTGGGTATAGGATACTCATGCAAGTGTAATAGGAGGTTGTGTTTTACCGATGGTAAGGGAAACAGCTTCGCTCTAGATAGACCCCCTCGGAATTCCATTGGTAGTATGACTATATATCTATGGAAGTCCAAAATCAGGGTAGGTGTATTTGGTCTTAACCTGAGACTTGCACCGCTAATACTTGCGACAATCAATATACTTTGGTTTTGGTCGTCCAGGGCTTTAACAGGTTCTGTGTACGCCTCTACTGGGTATATTAGAATCGTAGTTTGTTGGGTGTGATGTCA
The DNA here is from genome assembly GCA_019454045.1 of Zanthoxylum bungeanum. Taxonomy (NCBI): domain Eukaryota; kingdom Viridiplantae; phylum Streptophyta; class Magnoliopsida; order Sapindales; family Rutaceae; genus Zanthoxylum; species Zanthoxylum bungeanum. The sequence continues at coordinate 29,749 of SKCR01003573.1, forward strand.
AGACGAAAGTATCACTCCAGTCATATGAGATGATGATCGCGTAGGGATACAGAACTGGTTCTCTAAAGGGTTGCAACCATCGGATAATATGACTTGGTCATGATTATCCGATAATAAAGAGACTAGTTGCTCGTAATCCGATATATGCTTCGTACGGGGCAGACACTGTATCAGCCCCAGGCCTTGCATGTGATCATCCGATACTGAATCGAAATACGCAATACTACGTATACTACGCCTGATATAGATCCGTTTATTCCTGTAAGCATGTTTCTGGAGAATTGGGTAGGCATGACGCTTTGCTAGAAGCCAACCTTGTCTTGTAAATCGGTACAAACGTAGTACTTGGTAATTACGTGTTCGGATAGTCCGACGACCGTATTTACTGCCAACATATCTGGGGATCTCATGGGTCGCTTCCCGAAGATTCACCGATGACGTATGACTCACACTTTTAATTAATCTGGGATTAATTAGATGAGAGAGAAAAATTAATCTGGGATTAATTACGGAGATATTTTATCTGGGATAAAATATCATTTAAAGAGAGATAACGATTAATTTGGAATTAATCGATAAATTAATATATTCGATATATTAAACGAAATTGGATTTCGACGCGGAATTAAAATTAGATTTTAATTCGGGCAAACGAGTTGATTTAGAATTAATTCGTTAGCGACGTGAATAGTAATTATGCTAGGCATGATTATTTAATTAAATTAGATTTAATTACGACGCAATGGAAAATTCGTTAATTTGGAATTAGCGAACCCGAGCCCGGTATTATTTACGAGCGCATTCGCATTTCGAATTCGAGTGCGGCACGTAAGTCAAATCAAACGTCAAATCGCTAGTCATATCAAGCGTCAAATCACATGTCACTTTGAGTGATGTGACCATTGATTGATTGAATGATGTGACTTGATGGGAGTTGTTGGGAGCTTTTAAAGCTTGTACTTTGTTGACTTTTGGAAAGCAATTTTTTGTATATGATTTTTGGAAAATCATTTACCATTTTTTAGTACACAAAATACACAACTCTCTCTCTCACAAACTCATCTCTCTCTCACGCCCATAAGGGCCATTTTTCTTCTGGTTTGGCAGCCCACTGCCGAGAGCCAAGGAGGAGATAGGGAAGCAAAGTGTGATGATTGGGGGGCCTTAAGGGACCAAGCTCGCTCCTGCTGAGGTCGCCGCCATCAGAAACAAATGATTCTCCAATTTTGGTAGACCTTTTTTCAAATGTGTTTGAAAAGCTAAAAGGCAAGGACTCATAAAACCCTTAGAACCTAAACCACTTCCAAACCCTATGACACGCCACCTCGACCTAAACCTATATTGTCACTTCCATCCGCAAAAAAGCCACGAAACTGATAACTGCACCCCCCTAAGGCATGAGATCCAAGACCTCATTGACACCCACAAGATATCCGACCCGAAAAAATAACAACCCAACACACACAGAAACCCTCTACCCAACTACCACTCCGTTCCACCACCCACCTACATGATCAACTCCGGCCTGCCCAAAAGCTTTGTCCTCCAAACTCTCAACCACCAAGCTTCTTGCATAGAGAATTATTGGGGAGGCCATGGTTTCATAGACTTAGGGGCGTGCCATCCACTTTGCACCAGGTTATTAAGTTCCCGCATGGAGAGGAAGTCGTCACCATCAGGGCTGAAGTAGACAATGTTGTGGCTGCCT
>SKCR01003574.1:0-27041 GCA_019454045.1 Zanthoxylum bungeanum
GCATTATCGATGTCCAGTCTCGATAATACTACGGCTAGAGATATTTAATGATTAAACCTTTATGGATTGATACTGTCTCATATCATCTCAATCCAGTACTAATCATATGGACTTTCGCCATTTATATATCAAAGTAAATAATATTTACAAAATGGCAAAAGGCAATTTCATTATTACATAGTTAATTTTGTACAATAATACAATATCATTTACAAACAGTGACGCAATGGGACACAATGTCTAACACTTGTATCGCATGCATCTCATTCATCTCATACATACATATATCCTGTTAACACCTTCTGTGTCTAAAAGCCATCATAGATTCCCGTTGGGTTGGGGAATAGTGAAGACTCACTAAAAGACCGGTAAAAAGATATGAGTACATCCGATAACGAGGTATCCCGGATAGATCAGTTGGAAAATGCTTTCGCCAAGATTACTGAACAGTTGCAAGCCTTGACTACCGCCATGGCAAATATGGTTGTACCCCGTGCTGGGGCAAATTCTGATAATATGAGGCGCGAGGAGCCTCCGAATGGGTTGGGGGATGATATCCCCACTTTTGATGATGACATGGCAGAGTATGGAACAGGCGGAGTGATTGGGTCTCAGGCAAAATTTCAGAAGCTTCGGGATCATGTTGAAATAGTTACCCACAAAATGAGGGGAAAACATGAAAAGTTGTTAGATTATGAGGCAATGACCTTCAGAGAACAGCTGCCAGCTCAGTTTAAAATGCCCGACATGGCCAAGTTTAATGGGAATGGAGACCCGAGAGTCCATCTGCAGCAATATGTCTCACTAATGAGTTCAGTGGGCCTATCACAGCGCCAAGTCCAAAAGATGTTTGGGATGTCACTCGAGGGGGCACATGTGGTTTGGTATCATAGCATTGAGAAGAAGGTTAATGAAGATTGGAGGGAACTAGCTGATGCTTTTCTGAAGCAGTATGTTACAGACTTAGAAATCGACTTGTCACTCCGTGATTGGGAGAACACTAAGCAGAAGCCAGAGGAAAGTTTCAAAGAGTATGTGGATCGCTGGAGAAGCCAGCTTTTGAAAATGCAGACTCGGCCTTCAGAGAAAGACCAAATTAAAGTGATCATCAAGGGCACCAAGCCCTCTATTTATGGTAAGCTGAGGAGGATGACTTCGATGATTTCTGATTTTCGACAGTTGAGGGAAACTGTCATGGATATTGAGGAAGAAGAGGCTAAAAACATAAAGTTTTATGGCCAGAATAGAAGAACTTTTGGGGGGCCTTCTAAGACCAAGCCCGCTACTGCCGAGGTCGCTACCGTCAAGAACAGGCGATTCTCCAATCTTGGTAGACCTTTGTCAAATGTATTTGAAAAGCTGAAAATGCAAGGACTTCTAAAACCTTTGGAACCTAGGCCATTTCCGAACCCTGTGCCACCATACCTCAACCTAAACCAGTATTGTCACTTCCATCAAGAAAAAGGACATGACACCGACAACTGTACCCACCTTAGGCATGAGGTCCATAACCTCATTGACTCCCATAAAATACCCAATCCAGAAAAAGAACAACCCAACACACACATGAACCCTCAACCATAAAGCCACTCAACTACCCAGGCTTCTTGCATTGAGATAAGGGATAACAGTGAAGAACCATAGGCCAAGGAAGAAGGCAATGTTGCGAATTATGAAGTTATTCCTCCTAGTTTATTTGATCCTACATTTTTTAATATAGACATTGATTTAGTCTACATGTTCGAACCATTTTCTTAAATGATAATAAAGACTTTCATTTCGCTGAATCTCTTCTGCAATATGAGTATATTTGAGAAAATCATTCAACCTTGGTACTATGAAATTCAGTGATGTTTAGAACACGGGGAATCCTCGGAATAAGCAAGCAGAAAAGATAAGATAGCCATTTAGAAATTGGGAAATAGGGGCAGTGAGAATATCAGACTTGGAATGGAATTAGTTCACCAAGCCGATCAACGTAGACAGATTGAAGCAGTGGCTTGCCTGAAGAAAAGAAGACTGAGCAGTCACCAAGAGAATTGGCAGAAGATCTAACCTGATGGGATAGGAATATTCATGCATGCATACACGTAACACATTTTGCATCCTTTTGTGTTTGTTTTGTTTTGTGTTCACAGGTTTTGAAGAATAAAAAGAAAGCGGCAAAGAACAAGCTAATCAGAAACGGTGAAAAGCACAGTATCGGATTTGGGTAATAGTCCCAGGGTTGAGGCCCATTTGAGTTTGAGTTTTGGGTATGGTACTTTAAGGGCGAGGCCCATATTAAAATTTCCGCAAACGCTACGGAAGGGCTCCGAACCCTTCGAACCTACCCGGATTTATCCAAACATGTTTATAATATCATAAATAACTAATAACTAACATCAAAACCAAAACACATCCTTATACGCAAAAACCCACTTTTACCGGAAACTAACATATTCTATCGGATCGATCAAACTCGTTCCGTTTTCACTCGGATTCTACTGAATGCTCATATTAAATATACTAACACTCAAACAATTCAATTTATATCAATACTCTACTCTACGAAGCTACTGGATACATTCGAATATTTAGCGGAAACTTGAATTTTGTGAATTTTTACCAGGAGGTCTTACTGAGATTTCGAGGGCATATACGGACTCCAAAAAATCCCACGAACGCGCTGGAATCAACGGAATTCCGATCGGAGCTACTGTTCACCAACAGATTACTGTTCACTGAATCTTCTTTCCTTGTTTCGCGTGCAACCGTGCACGGAACGAAAAATCCAACACTCCCAACTTGTAGTACTCTCAGAGAGCTTCGATTTGGCGGGTGGCTTGGGTCCTGAAATGAAGCGACGAGCCAGGATCGTGAAACCCATTATCGCGTATTTCTCTCCTCCCTGCGCCACTGTTCCTAGTCAATCGCGGGTGGCTTGGGAGTCACACTGAATATGAAAATACCCTCTACCATGGTCGGTTGTGTGTTTGCCTCGGGTCAGTCGTGTGGAAGCCTTGGGTCTGATTATATGAGTGTCGCGACGTCCAACACCCAGCATCGCGATGTGGAGCAAGAATAAGCTCTCTGCCTGAGTCTGCTGGTATGGATGTCACGACGCGCTTGACCCGACGTCACAACACTTAACAGAAACATATTCATTTCATTTCAATTACAACTTAGGATGTTAGAAGCCACCCTTAGGGGTTTTTTATTGACATATATACACGTATTATGTCATGTTACAAGAATAATTCATGACCTGTATACTAATTAAGTTTATCAATTATAGATTATCGCAGGAACCATAACTTCCTTCGATGAAATAAAGTATTGTCAGCTAGATTCCAAATCTGTGAGTGGACCAGTTTCTCAAATTGATTTTACTTAATTCTTTTGATGTAAGACTTACTTTTCAGTACATAGGGTGTTAGCCGAAATGATTTCCAGTTATTTTTATAAATAAGAATGTTTTAGAAAGTTTTGATTTTTGAAAGCATGATTTCTTTGATTTTTAGAGGCATGCGGGAAAAACCTACCTCAGTTGTAACTTGGTACAAATACTAGAATTGACGGATTCAGAATATTTGCACATGTAGTTTAAGACTAGGATGACAGATGCTCATAGATCCTAGATTCAATGCTAGAGGACGACGAGACGTAACGCCACTAGACCCTAGATTCAGAGTCGAGATGATACCATTGATCCGCATATCTGACTCTAGTTCAGTGGCTTGGGGGACGGTGAGACGTAACGTCTCAAGATCACTAGTTAGGCATATGAGGGGGATGGCGAGACGTAATGCCCTCATACATCAGGTTTTTCAGAGATAGATTTTCATATATGAGATTTTCAGATATATGGTTTTCAGAATTGATAAGTTTTATGAAAGAGTTTTCCAGAGAAATCAATTTTATAGAAAGTACTTGATGAGCGGAAAATATATCAATATTTACCGCCCCTTTACTTAATATTTTGTTTAGTTTCTCGGGTTTGATGAACGTTTTGATGTGTTTTAGTTTATTTTGCAGATAAAATAATATCGGGTCTCAATGAAATCATTTAGGACGAAATATGGGTCAAATAAGGGCAATTATTGGACTTGATATTTTAATTTTGGAGATTGGAAACTTGAAAGGGCGTTTTTGACAAAGTGCAGTTTTGGAAATTCCAGTTTTGCACATCTGTCGTATTTTAGGAATAACTCTTTACTCTGATATCGGATTGAGCTGATTCAAGTGCCAGATTAAAGAAGACTCGAATTTCTACAACTTTGAAAGACAAAATACTTTCGAATTCTGAAGATTTCATGACCGAAATTGATGAACCATCCAGAAGTGTGTTGTGTGTAATTATTAAAGTCATTTTCAATCATTTTCAAAGAAAAAAAATAAATTAATAAATAAATTATAAAAATTATCAAATCACCACCAAACATGATAAGCAATTAGTGGAGCAATTAATAATGGATTTGGTGGAGTAATTAGTGGAGAAAGTAATAATGATTTGGTGGAGAATTTGATGGATGATTTGATGGAGGCAAAATTTTGCCTATAAATACCAAGTCATTTCATTTGTAAATTTCATACTTTATTCTTTGAAAAATCCTAATGAATAAATAAGAAGATTGTATCTTGTTTGTTTATTTACAGCTTCCAGTAATTAATTCCGCTTTCTCACTTTCTTTTCTTTACTTTTCAGTTTTTATTTTCCGCAATTTACTTTTACGAACAAACCTTTTCTTTCTTTACTTTTGCAGTTTTTTTTCAGCAATGATGAGGTAACTCCCCCTTGCTGGGGTAAAAGGTAAAGCTTTTATTATTGCTATCTAGATTAATCTCCCTTAAATATAAAATATAAACTATTTAAAACCTGACTTAATGAGGATACCGCTATATTGGCCGGTTGGAAATTAATTATAAATTGGTTTTAACCTGACTAAGTATTGATACCGCCTGGTTGGTCGGTTGGTAATTAATTATTAATTTGACTTAATCAGGATACCGCCTATATGGCTGGTTGGTAATTATCACGCAAAGTTAATATATTATATTAAGGGAGATATCTAAAATAGTAGTAATAAAAGTTGATCCTCTAACCCCATCATTTTCTTTTATTGTTCTTTTACTTTATTTAATTTCAGCAATTTACTTTTCAGCAAAATACTTTCAGTAATTTACTTTTATTTTTATTTTTTACTTTTTACTTTTTACTTTTTACTTTTTACTTTTTACTTTTACTTATTTACTTTTAACAATTTACTTTTCAGTATTTAATTTTTAGTATTTTACTTTATGTTTTTATTTTTTTACTACTTGTAAATATGTGTCGTAATTAAGCCAGTTATCTGGGGTTGTGATGAAATCCAATATCACCGGTTTATAAGGGGTTAAATTATAGTTTGGGTAATATAAATGTTTATTTATTGAGTCTTAATCTAAATGCTTTTTATTAACTGGCCATTAATAAAATTGAACTAGTAAACTTAAAATAAACTAGACATAGGGATTTTAGTTTAAGACCTTAGACTCAATAGCCCACGATCTTCCTTGAGGATAGATAACCCTTTATAGATTTCCTTACAGATATGAATATACCTGTCGGGCGGGGGTAGCCATAATTGGAACTTAATCTTAATGAATCCAGGTAATTTGGTTGGCATAGACATATGGTTCAATTGGGTTATACTGGATATTTGTAGTTGACCATCGGAAGAGACTTTTACATAATTTAGTGTTCCAGGTTAATAAATCAATATTTTACCCAACTATAAGATAACCACTTCATCTTTAAAATGATATTGCAAAGAAATCACAACCCTAGATAATTTTTAAGATTGAATTTTCTTAACCTACTTTCGAACAATTTAATTTACTTGTTTTTAAATTTAGAATCATCACTTTCAAATCAATCAACACAACCTTTTAGATACTAGTAATCATTTGACCTCATAAAATTAATAGATTAGATATTTAGTCCTCATGGGATCGATACTTTTTATACTACTTGAACGATACGTGCGCTTGCGTTATACGCGTGTGTAAGCACCGGTCAAGTTTTTGCCGCTGTTGCCGGGGACTTATTTATCTTTTACTATTAGTTTAGGGGTTAGATACGTACTTGTATCTAATTTCTTTTTACTTATTGTTGTTTTCTTGTCTTTCAGGTTCTCAGAAACTTCATGAGACGAACCAGAAGCTTTGAACTCCGATCGCTTGACCCCGAAATTGAAAGAACCATCAGACAGTGAGAAGGGAAAGGCGAGAAGGCCAAGAAGCTTTAGTCAACATGGAACCTGAACCTTTGGAGGTTGTACACCAATTCCCATTCGAGACAGAACCATTCCGGTGGTTGACAGACTCATTTCCTGTATTGTACTTCCTCCCTTACCAGCAAATGCAGGTGACATCAAAAATGCATCCAGATGATTCAGCAATCAGTGCAGTTTGGAGGAAATGCAACTGAAGATCACAATGCCCACATCAGCAACTTCCTAGAAGTTTGCGGCACTTTCAATTACAACCGAGAAGCTGAAGAAGCAATGAGACTGTGTGTTTTCCCATACTCTTTGAAAGACAGAGCTAAAGCTTGGTTACATTCACTACCAGCATGTTCCATCACAACTTGGAATACTTTAGCCACCAAATTTCTTACAAAGTACTTTCCACCAGCCAGAACTGGAAAATGAGGAATGACATCACATCATTTGTGCAACAAGACTCAGAAACTCTTTATGAAGCTGGGAAAGGTACAAAGATTTGCTCTGGAAATGTCCTCACCATGAGATTCCAAAATGGCTTCAAGTCCAAACATTCTATAATGGACTTTCTGGAATAATGAGAACCACAATTGATGCTGCTTGCTGGAGGAGCTTTAATGGCAAAAGAGAAGATCAAGCCTGGGACCTAATCGAAGAAATGTCAACAATAATTCCTTATGGCCAACAGAAAGGAGTATGATCTAAAGAATTGCAGGAATTTATGAAAGTGGAGCCAATACAGCAGTCAACACCAAGCTGGATCAGATATGCAAATTCATGGAGACTCTTACCACTGGATCCACAAGTTCACCATATGGAGGAGCACCAGAACCAAACCAACTTGAAGAGACGGTAAATTATGTCAACAATTTCAACAGACAGGGGAACAATCCATATTCCAACACCTACAACCCAGGGTGGAGGAATCATCCTAATTTTTCATGGAGCAACAATTCAGGGCAAAAGAACAATCCACCACCAGGATTCCAACAGCAGAACTATCCACCACCTGGATTCCAGCAACAACAAAAGGCCAAGAACAATAAATGAACCATGAATAATAGAAGTGTTGAATCAGTTAAAAAAGTATGATGCTATGTTTCAGAGCCAATCAGCTTCCATCAAAGCACTGGAGAATCAAATCGGACAACTGGCCAACGCTCAGAGTTACAGACCGCAGGTAATCTTCCCAGCAACATAGAACCAAATCCAAGGAACCGAGGGAAGGAGCAATGTCAAGCTATTACCTAAAAAGTGGTACTGAGATCATAAAAAAAGTTGGAATCAAAGCAACAATTGAGGAAGTTCCAAAAGATGCAGTTCCACAGATGGAGGAAAAAGAAGCAAAGGAAAAAAGAAAGATCACTCCACCTCCACCTTTCCTCAGCGTCTTCAGAAGAATAAACTGGACAAGCAGTTGCTCGATTCTTGGAGGTGTTCAAAAAGCTGCATATCAACATTCCATTTGCAGAAGCGTGGAACAAATGCCCAGCTATGCCAAATTCATGAAAAACATTCTTTCACAAAAGCGGAGATTGGGAGATATGAGACAGTAGCATTATCAGAAGAATGCAGCGCCATCATTCAGAGAAAACTTCCCCCGAAGTTGAAAGATCCTGGCAGTTTCACTGTCCCATGCACCATTGGAGAATATTACATCGGTAAGGCTTTATGTGATTTAGGAGCCAGTGTTAACTTAATGCCTTTTTCTATTTACAGGAAACTGCAGATTGGAGAAGCAATGCCTACCTCAGTTTCATTGCAACTTGCTGACCGAACAATCGCATTTCCAAGAGGTGTTTTGAAGATGTGCTGGTCAAAGTTGACAAACTAATTCTCCCAGCAGATTTCATCATCCTTGACATGGAAGAAGACAAAGAAATACCTATCATTTTTGGGAGACCATTCTTGGCTACAGGTAAAACTGTGATTGATGTGAAAAAAGGAGAACTGACCATGAAAGTGCATGACCAAGAAGTGACCTTTAATGTTTTCAAAGCCATGAAATTCCCGAGCGATGAAAAGGAAGAAGAATGTTTCACAGTTGATGTTGTTGATAGTATCGTTCAAAATACTGAGCCAAATCCCACAGATACACTTGAAGCTTGCATCACCAACATGACTGACAGCGAGCTAGATGCTGAAATCCTGGAATGTATCAACTACCTTGACAAACCATTCCGATTCAAAGCAACACCACCAGTTGAAAGCTTGGAACTGCCAAAGAAAGACCGGATCAAGCCCTCGATTGAAGAACCACCACAGTTGGAGCTGAAGTTACTTCCAAGTCATCTCAGGTATGCATTTCTTGGAAACTCTTCTGAATCACCTGTTATTATTTCTTATTCACTAACATTGGAGCAGGAAGAAAAGCTACTGAGAGTATTACGAGAGCACAAGAAAGCCATTGGCTGGACTATAGCAGACATTCGAGGCATTAGTCCATCATTTTGCATGCACAAGATCCTGATGAACGATGAGTACAAACCCACAGTGGAACATCAACGGAGACTCAATCCAATCATGAAGGAAGTCGTGAAGAAAGAATCATCAAATGGTTGGATGCTGGCATCATTTACCCCATCTCAGACATCAGTTGGGTAAGTCCTATGCAGTGTGTGCCAAAGAAAGGAGGAATTACTGTGGTTACCAATGAAAAGAATGAGCTGATTCCAACAAGAACGGTGACTGGATGGAGAGTATGCATGGACTACAGAAAGTTGAATAAAGCCACGAGAAATGACCATTTTCCGCTACCATTCATTGACCAAATGTTAGACAGATTGGCGGGACATGAATTCTATTGCTTTCTTGACGGATATTCAGGGTACAATCAGATTTCCATCGCTCCAGAAGATCAGGAGAAAACCACATTTACATGTCCCTATGGTACTTTTGCTTTCTGCAGGATGCCATTTGGATTATGTAATGCTCCCGTTACTTTTTAGCGTTGCATGATGGCCATATTCTCAAACATGCTGGAGCAGAGTATGGAGGTATTCATGGATGACTTTTCTGTGTTTGGAGATTCTTTTGACTATTGCTTGCAAAATCTGGAACATGTGTTACAAAGGTGCGAAGATACAAACCTGATACTCAACTGGGAGAAATGTCACTTCATGGTACATGAAGGCATTGTTCTTGGACACCGGATCTCACAAAAGGGGATTGAGGTAGACAAAGCAAAGATAGAGACAATTGAAAAACTACCTCCACCAACATCAGTAAAAGGTATTCGAAGTTTTCTTGGACATGCAGGTTTTTACAGGATATTTAAAAAAAATTTCAAAATTGCAAAACCTCTTTGCAATCTTCTGGAGAAGGATGTGCCTTTCAACTTCACCAAAGAATGTCAGGAAGCTTTTGAGATCTTAAAACAGAAGCTAGTTTCTGCCCCCATCATTGTAGCACCAGACTGGACCATTCCATTTGAAGTGATGTGCGATGCTAGTGATTTTGCTGTAGGTGCAGTTTTGGGACAACGTAAAGCAAAGAGTTTCCACACCATTTATTATTCCAGCAGAACTCTAAATGAAGCTCAACTCAACTACACAACCACCGAAAAAGAGTTGCTCGCAGTTGTGTACACTTTTGACAAATTTTGCTCCTATCTGCTGGGTCCTAAAGTGGTGGTCTACACAGATCATTCAGCAATCAAATATCTGATCACGAAGAAAGATGCCAAACCCGATGATCCGTTGGATACTTCTTCTACAAGAATTTGACGTGGAGATTCGAGACATGAGAGGGACAGAAACCAGGTGGCAGATCACTTACGAGGATCGAGAAGGAGAAACATCTGGCAAAGAACTGACAATCAAAGAAACTATTCCAGATGAATAGCTCTTTGCCATGAAACAACAGGAAGTCCCGTGGTATGCTGATTATGTACACTACATTGTGTCAGGAAAATGGCCGTTGGAATGGACAACTCAGCAAAGGAAGAAGTTCTTCAAAGAAGTCAAGCAGTATGTCTGGGATGAACCGTACCTGTTCAGTAATTTACTTTTATTTTTATTTTTTTTTATTTTACTTTTTACGTTACTTCTTACTTTTTACTTTTACTTTTACTTTTACTTTTACTTTATTTACTTTTCAACAATTACTTTCAGTATATAATTTTTAGTATTTTACTTTATGTCTTTTATTTTTTTACTACTTGTAAATATTTGTCGTAATTAAGCCAGTTATCTGGGGTTGTGATGAAATCCAATATCACCGATTTATAAGGGGTTAAATTATAGTTTGGGTAATATAAAGGTTTATTTATTGAGTCTTAATCTTAATGCTTTTTATTAACTGGCCATTAATAAAATTGAACTGGTACTTAAAATGAACTAGACATAGGGATTTTAAGTTTAAGACCTTAGACTCAATAGCCCACGATCTTCCTTGAGGATAGATAACCCTTAATAGATTTCCTTACATGATAGGAATATACCTGTCGGGCGGGGGTAGCCATAATTGGAACTTAATCTTAATGAATCCAGGTAATTTGGTTGGCATAGACATATGGTTCAATTGGGTTATACTGGATATTTGTAGTTGACCATCGGAATAGGCTTTTACATAATTTAGTGTTCCAGGTTAATAAATCAATATTTTACCCAACTATAAGATAACCACTTCATCTTTAAAATGATATTGCAACGAAATCACAACCCTAGATAGTTTTTAATATTGAATTTTCTTAAACCTACTTTCGAACAATTTAATTTACTTGTTTTTAAATTTAGAATCATCACCTTTTGAAATCAATCAAACAACCTGTTAGATACTAGTAATCATTTGACCTCATAAAATTAATAGATTAGATATTAAGTCCTCGTGGGATCGATACTTTTTATACTACTTGAACGATACGTGCGCTTGCGTTATACGCGTGTGTAAGCACCGGTCAGTACTTTCAGAATTGTTCAGAAAGAAAGGTTTCCAGAAAAGTTTTCCAGAAAAATAAATGTTTTCAGATAAGAAAGAATTTTCAGAAATATTAAATTTCTTTGAGATGATTTTGAGTTCAATAAAATGAATGTTTCATAAATCATTTCAGTTTCAGTTTAAAACTGTCCACTCACTAGGTTGTTCAAACGATCTAACCCTCACTCCCAGTTTCTCTATTTGCAGGTATACCCGGAGGATGAGCTCAAGAGGATGGATATTGATGGCAGTCATTAGAGGGTTTGAGTCCATCAGGTCGAGTCAGAGGTGCATTTCAGTCAGAGTCTAAGTAAAGTCATGCATCATATATGTTGTATAGTAAAGATTATGTACGTTATTTGTTAAAAGTGTTCACTATAAGAGTTGTAATGTGAAGTATTGTTGAGAGATGGGCAATGGCCTCATGCATGAGTTTATATTTGAGATGAGATTAGTAGTAGTTAGAGGCTCAGAGGGATATGTCAGCCTATACTCTGCTGGTAGCATCTCCTGGAGGGGGATGTTACACTTGGTCAGGATAAATTTTTTTTTTTATCCTGAAGAATGAGTGTCCTCTAGTGCCAAGCTCTATATGATACTCACCAATGGTGGGTACAGCCAATGAGAACACCCACTGCTATTTTCTAGCAAAGATGTCTGATGTTCTTGCTGTAAAGCATGAACCAATGGCTATAACATCTATGATGATGCAGTCATTACAAGAGATGTTCGGGTATCCTTCAGAGCGGTAAAATCATGAAGCCTTTGTCTTAGTGATGACCACGAAGATGAAGAAAATGACATCCATCTTAGAGAACGTCTTAAGGATGATGACCTAGTTCAATACAGCCGCCACATAGTCAGGTGACCATGATAATAGGATCTATTTCGAAGAGTTTCCTTCAGGTTGAGAGAAACTATGTTATAAATAAGTTGAGTTTTACTCTTACATAACTGTTAAATGAGCTCACCCCTTTGGAGTCCATGCTGATGGATCATCGTAGCCTAGTGGAGAGGAAAATATTACTGAGTCTTTCAAAATTGGAAAGAATAGAAAGAAACACTAGGAAGACAAAGGGTTCAACTACTTGATACATGGAAAGACCTTGATGAAGGTAACTTTACCATGAGAGTCAGGACAATGGATGTTGTTTCAGTAAAAGTAGTGGGAGTTACCAGTTTTTAATTTTCAAATAAATATTATTTGAATTTAAACAAAGTGTTGTTTATTCATATTTTTGTAGCAAAAATTTGATTCATGTTTCAAAACTATTGCATGATGGTTTTTCCTTTTTTTTAAACAATAATAGTTATTATTTCAAAAATGGATTACCAACATACACAGGAAACTAAGAAAGAACTTCTATGTGTTAAGACTGTTAACACATACCTCACTGCTCAATATTAAGATGTTTAAGGTTGAAAAATCTAAAACTAAATGGCAAAGAATTTCTCACAATAACACATATCCATGGTATCTCATACTTGACCATATTAACCTTGACAATATAATTAGATTAGTAGAAAGTGGATCTTTAAGTCAGTTAAATGACCACACCTTACTAGTCTATGAGTTTTGTCTAGAATGTAATATGACCAAGAGACATTTTATTGGAAAAGGGCTAAGAGACAATTAATCACTAAGTGGTTATGAATATTTCTTTAGATTTATTGACGATTATTCTAGATATGTGCATGTTTAATGTGCTGAGGTTGAGAACCGATTAGGTGAAGACATCAAAATTCTACAATCAGATCGTGGAGGAGAATACCTCGACAATGAATTTGAGAAGTTCTTAGATGAGCATGGGATATTATCTCAACTCATAGCACTTGGAACACCACGGCAGAATGGTGTTGCAGAAAGGAGAAATCAAACCCTACTAGACATGAAGAGATAAATGTTTATTGACAGTTCATTACCTATCTGTTTTTAAGGGTAGACATCACATACAATAATGTATATAGAGGTGTCCAGTGCATATAATGAAGAAAAAGACTATAAAGTTGGAGCCGCGTAAAGGTGTGCCTATTTGTAGGCTATCTGAAAGAGACTATTAGTGGATTCTTTTATAGTCTAAGAAGAGATCAAAGTGTTTGTATTTCTTGAGGGGGACTATATGAGAGAATTCAAGCCTCACAGTAAAGTGGTACTCGAGGAGTTACTTTTTTGTTAGACCAATGCATCATCAACAACAGTTATTGACAATTACAATAATATAACACCTTTGACATCTGAGTGTCCGATGCTGTTATATTAGCAAAGTCTACCACATAGATGAATGAGTAGGGTTGTGCGACAACCCGATCGCTATATAGAGATTGGAGAGGCAAAAGTTGTCACCTACAGTAATGATGTAGATGATCTATTGAGCTTTTGTAGTGCAATGGATGATCTTGATAACAAAGGAATGGCTCAAAGCCATGAATATCGAGATGGAATCTATGTGCTCCAACTCATTCTGGGATCTTATAGATCAACCTAATGGTGTAAAACCTATAGGTTGCAATGGATCTACAAGAATAAGAGATGGGTAAAAAGGAAGGTACAAACCTTCAAAGTTAGGTTAATGGCCAAGGGTTATACTCAGAAAGAGACAGTCGACTATGAAGAGATTTTCTCGTCAGTAGCCATGCTTAAATCTATTTGCACTCTTCTATCTGTTGCCACATATTATGAACATGAGCAATGGCAGATGGACGACAAGACAACATTCTTGAATGCTAGTCTTTATGAGAGCATCTATATGATACAACCAGAGAGATTCGTTACCTAAGGTCAAGAGCAAAAAGTTTGCAAGCTACAAAGGTCTATTTATGGACTGAAGCAACAATCTTGATCTTGGAAAATAAGATTTGATGCGATGATCAAGTCTTATGATTTTGAGCAGAACATTGATGAGCCTTGTATATACAAGTATGTCATTTGCCGTAAGGTGGTTTTTCTCGTATTATACATCGATCATATCTTACTCATTCAGAATGATGTAAAAGTATTATCAGAAGTAAAGTCCCGACTACCTAACTAATTCCAAATGAAAGATTTGAGAAAGTTGAGTTATGTACTTGGGATCCAGATTATTCAGGATCACAATAGTCGACTGGTGGCTGTGTCTTAGGCATCTTATACCGACAAGATTGTTGTGGGGTTCTGGATGCATAATTTTAAGAAAGGCAATTCTCATTTTCCAGCATAGAATTTACTTGTAGAAGGAACAGTTTTCTAAGACAGCTCAAACAGTTAAGGAGATGAGACATATCTTACATGCATCCGCTGTTAAAAGTCTCAAGTATGCTATGTTTTGACAAACACGAGACCAGACATCCGTAATGCAGTGGGAGTAGTCAGTAATTCTAATATTAGATTAGATTATTGGGTGACTATAAAACACACTCTCAAGTATCTTAAGAGAATGAGAGACTATATGCTTGTATATTCTACATATGGTATGATCCTTAGAGGATATACATATATCGATTTCAAGACAGATATAGATTATTTGAAATCACATCCGAATCAGTATTCACCCTAGTTGGTGGAGCCATAGTATGGAGGAGTATAATGCAATTTAGCATTGTGAACTCTACCATGGAGGCTGAGTATGTAGCATCTTGTGAAGCATCTAAAGAAGCAGTATGGCTCCATAAATTGTTGGGAGATCTGGAAGTTGTTCCAGATATGGATATACCACTCATACTTTATTATAGTTGACAAGTGGTAAATTCCAAAAAACCAAGAAGTCACAAGAGAGGGAAGTATATAGAGAGGAAATATCATCTCTTTAGGGAGATGTAGTAGATAACATTCCGCAGAGAATATGGCTAATCTGTTTACAAAGACCTTGACGGCTAAAGTGTTTAAAGGTCGCCTTAAAGGTCTAGGATTATGCGACATATCTTATTTTCTTTAGTACAAGTAGGAGATTGTTGAGATATATGTCATAGAGCATAATGTAATATGTAGAAGTTAGTCATTGATTAAAATGTTGATTTTAAAGTCGTATATTAAAAATTATCATATATGCCATTGGATACTAAATGTACTTTCAGACTTAGTCCGTAGAGAGCAAACAAAGACGGGTACTTTATTTGTGGTTTATCTATAGTTGCAGTCCATTCCATATCGTATAATGACTTTGATCCAAGTTCGTTCATATGCTGGCATGGGAATGGAGGCACCTTATATAATGTCATTATATAGGATTGTACCAAGATATAAATGAATTTCTTTTAATATCTGTTAAATAAAGAAATTCATATCAATCTAATAGATGATCATATATGGGTTGATCTGAATTCTGAGTGTACTACGAACTTCTACATGGTAGACTATGTCATTTGATTTACAAATGTGAGGTTGGTGAAGAAATCTCGATCAATAGCTATGTATTTTGGGGACATGGTTTGGTGTGTAGCTAGGGATATTTTACATAGTTATGTAATCCACTTCTTTTTTAGAGAAGTATATGAGTATCTTTCTTAAGGGTTGATTTAGTACTTGAACGGTTAGAGCATTCAAGTCTTTCCATTACGAATGGAAAGATTAATATTTATAATAGTTAGGAATAAATCGCTCTTTAGAGAATCAATGATACTTATGGCACAAAATATTTAGAGGGGTATAACGGACATTATGGCTCGACTTTAATTATGAGATACTCGTGGATGGTCAATCTGTACGCAGTGATTATATCGGTGGACGCCATCGAGTTTCGGTATAATATATATATGCAATAACGAGATTGCAACTTTAGATTTTTAGTAGAATAACCGAAAGTTAATAATTCAGAATATTTAATTAAAGAGTTTTAATTAATATTTCGAGATTATTGGAGGTCACAACTGTAGGTCCATTTGGTCCCTGTGTTAATTCGTTACATTATAAAAAATCCATAGAATAATTGGATGGTCTAATTATGAACTCAGTTGAAAAATATTAAATAATTGAGAATTATTTATTGACATAATTATAAATTTGATTAATAATTTTATAATGTCACACTTTGTAATTATATATTAAAATATTTAATATATAGTTTTATATTAATGATTATTAGATAACCATTTAATATATGATTTGATTTTTAAATTAAATTTGATTTAATTCAAAATCAAATATTTAATTTACATCATGATATAAGTTAAATGTTAAATTTTAATTTCAAATTAAATGATATCTGATATCATATTTAATTTTTGAAATTATTAATTTTATAGTGGCAAAAAGACTCTTGGGCAAATATTAATATTTTTATTATGATTAAGGTTAATTTTGTACACAATATATTTTTAACATAAACCTTAAATATAAATATAAAGTTGTTTCTTGACTAACCTTAACCACTTCTAATTTTTTCAATGAGATTGAAAACAGTGAAAAATAAGAGAAAATTGGAGAAAATGTTTATCAAGAAATTTTTTTACGTTGAGTCCACCCTCACGGTTTTCTGATGGTGAGTCATAATACGGAAGATCGAGCGGTAGACCCGATTCTCAAATACATGGCCCGCGACAATTAATCACGTCAAAAGCCAAAATACATGCCGACATGTTTTGAATTAAAATCAAAGTTGTTCACGCCCTGGCCATATTGAAGAAGACAAAATACATGGCTTATTAATTTTTGTTTGATAAGCAAAATGATAATAAGACGTGAATTGCATGGTGGAGGGAGCTGAAAGGTCGCAATTGCATATAATGACCAATTGCTATTTTGACTCACAAATTAGTTATTGCTTCGGGCTGTTCTGGGTTAGTTTTGGGCGATGTTTTTTGGGATCACAAAGGACTATTTTGTGGATGTTTTGGGAAAATTTTAAAGTGATTATTTTATCCAAAACTGTGGCAGAAAAATCAGCGATCAACGAGCACAAAAAAGTGAGCTATAAGCGCATAAATGGTGTTTTCGGTGTGCAAAACCAGTCAAATGTTTGGGAGGCTGTTCGGACTGTTCGGGGGCTATTATGGGGCTAAAAATAGTCAAAAATAGTAGCAAGACACGTACAAAAGGGCTGGTCAGATTCGACATTCATAAGGGAGATGGCATAAAAAATTTTTAGGTCGGTCCCGGGTGTCTATGGCGTTTCCGCTACATTGGGAAATCGATTGCCATAGGAGAAAAGTGCATTTGGTGTCTCCTCGGGAAAGTTCCTAGGGATTATGGTCAGTGCAATGGGCAATGAAGCTAACCCTAGAAGATTAGGGTGTTGATAGGCCTGGAGTCCCTGATGACAGTTTAAGAGATTCAGAGCTTGATGGGTTGGGTCACAACACTTAACTGGTTCATTTCCAAAGCTACTGATAAGTGTCATCTTCTTTCAACTAATAAAGAAGACAAATAATGAGGTAGAGTGGACACATGAGTACTTGGGTGCATTTCAGTAGCTCAAGGAATACTTGACCCGACCTTTACTTCTGGCTAAGCCAGTCACGGGTGAGAGATTATTTATGTACCTAGCAGTTTCACGGCATGCTGTTAGCTCGGTACTAGTACAGGAAATAGAGAGAGTACAAAAGTCAGTCTATTACTCTAGTAAGGATTTGTTAAATGTTGAAACTAGATACCCGCCCCAAGAATTAATGGCCTTATCATTAGTTACGGTAGCCAGAAAATTACGTCCTTATTTCCAAGCACACCCCATCCGGGTATACACTGGTCACCCCATTAAGTAAATTTTGCACAAATCAGAAACCTCGGGTCATCTTGTGAAATGGTCAGTAAAGCTAATTGAATATGATATTTGTTATCTCCCACTAGTGTCAATTAAGTGGCAAGCTCTAGCCAATTTTGTGACAGAATTCACAGTACCACATGTGTTGTTGGTAAGGGAAAATGAGAAATAGGAGTTGTATGTGAATGGGCCGGTAAGTTCACAAGGATGTAGGGCTGGTTGTAGGACACAAAAATTGGACGACGTTGTTCCCGGCTCGCGGCCCGGTCGGGAGTACGGAGTAGCCCACAGGGGGAACTAAATCGGAGAAATAACATGGAGTCGCCACCCGGTGTGAACTGGGAAAATGATTTAAGGCCGCACTCACCCCTCGCAAGGGAAGACCTCAAATCGTTGGGTTCAGAATGGTCCCTTACTTATGCCACTTGTAATGATATGATTTGTGCAATAATATAACCAAGCCTAAGCAACATATATTTCCAAGGGTATTCTATTTCTAAGTTCACATGCATAGAAACAAAGCTCGTATCTACGTTTTCCTATAACCTATTTGCATATAACCTATGCCTAAGCTTGCATGCATAAAAGTAGATTGAAATAATGATGAACACATAATTTCACGAATGCATTACATTGATGATCATGGAAACGCAAATGGACAATGATTGTACAAGCATGCATATTAAAGAGAGGTAATTAAGTGCATAAATATTGAAGAGATCTAACTAAAAAATGATGGGGAAGGAAATGACTAGGAGAACAAACATGCATGAAACATGATAAAGGAATCTATCCAATGTGTGCACGTTCGTGTAGCGTTCGTAAACGCGTTCGAACGGTAAACAGAATGTAAGCGTTGGAGTAGCGTTTGATAACATGTTCGAACGATAAACAGAATGTCCGCGTTCGTATAGCGTTTGATAACGCATTCGAACGAGATGAGACCTGATCCATGATATAATAAAACACATGAACGTTCGAGTAGCGTTCGTAAACATGTTCGAACGGTAAATAGAAGGTTCACGTTCGTATAGCGTTTGAGAACACGTTCGAACGGGACTAGACCTGATGCTTGATAAAATAAAGAAAACATAAACGCGTTCGAACGGTAAATAGAAGGTTCGTGTTCGTATAGCGTTCAATAACGCGTTCGAACGGGACAAGACCTGATGCATGATAAAACAAAGAAAATATATGCGTGTTCGAGTAGCGTTCGTAAACGCATTCGAACGGTAAACAGAAGGTTCGCATTCGTATAGCGTTCGAGAACTCGTTCGAACAGGACAAGACCTGATGCATGATAGGTGACGCAACACATACATAGATAAGCAAATCCACAATGTAGGACCTCGTGTGCCCGATGGAACACGTTTCACATTCAATCGGGTGCATCTCGTCCGGCGCGGCAAAATATCGTGGAAAAGGTAGCCTTTTAGGCATTTCCCTCGAATAGAGGACCTTTAATCCACCATAGTTAGCCCATGCGCACAAGAATGCAATGCATGCGTAAATAAAGCAATGATATGCAAAGGGTAAATGACATAATAAAAGGCGTGGCAAAACATCGTGGTAAAGGTAGCCTTCAGGCATTTCCCTCGAATAGAGGACCTTTGATCCACCCTAGTTAGCCCATGCGCATTATGTTACCATGCATATAAAATAAAGACAACAATAATATAGGACCTCGTATGCTCGATTAAACATATCTCACATTCAATCACACATACTCCGTCCGGCGCGGCAAAACATCATGGTAAAGGTAGCCTTCAGGCATTTCCCTCGAATATAGGACATTTGATCCACCCTAGTTAGCCCATTCCCATTATGTTACAATGTATATAAAATAAAGACAACAATAATATAGGACCTCGTATGCTTGATTAAACATATCTCACATTCAATCACACATACTCCGTCCGGCGCGGCAAAACATCGTGGAAAATGTAGCCTTTTAGGCGTTTCCCTCAAATAGAGGACCTTTAATCCACCCTAGTTAGCCCATGTGTACTATATCATCATGCATAAATAAGCAACATGCAGAAAGCAATAGCATACTAACGACTAAATCATGCTTAAAAAATAAATAACATGCTAGCAACCCAATCATGCTCGAAGACAAGATTGGATGAAACAAAGTGTGTGAATCTCTCAAGTGATACGTGGTATCATATCCCGAGTGGAAACCGCAATACCGTCCATTCGGATTCGGCTATAGAATTTACGTCCAGGTTTCCATCCGATATACCACAAAAGAGAACACACATTCTGTTCACCAGGAATTCACATCATGCATCAACAAATGACTCTCATGCTATAATATATTAAAATAAATAAAAAAATGAAGAATAATAAATAAAGAAGGTGCCCTCAGGTATAACCTCTTAGGTCGTCTCTCGAAAGTGCGTTACACGGCCGTCAGAAGGGTTGATGCTCCGCAACTCCTCTGGTCCACTGGTCCACTGCTCTCGTTCGCTGCTTCACTATTTTGAGCCGTAGTTTCCTCTGTTTTGCTACTGTTTTTCTGCTGTTTTACTGTTGTTTCTTGTGGTGAATAAGGGCTATTTTGGGGTTAATTTGGGGACTAATTTGGACTGTTTTAAAGCTACAGTTATGAGGTATTTTATGTTTATTGGTTTCGGTTCAAGGGTTGGTCTGCGTGTGGTAGTGTTGCTGTGTATCTGTTGGTGTGTTTTTGAGTCTTAAGGCTGTGTCGTTTATGCTTTGCAGAATTTTGTGTGATTTGTATGTATGTGCTAGGGTGTGAAAGGTTGGTTTAGGCTTCTTTTTATAGGTAAAGGCTAGGGTTTCTAAGGTTTGAATAGGAAATGATCAAGTAATTATGGGGGGAATATTTTGATTAGTGTCTCACAATGAAAAATCTTCTAAAGTTAGGGAGGAGATTTGGTTTGATTGGGAAGGTGATATATTTGATTTGTTTATTTAGGTATGTGAATTATTTAGATTGGGATGTGATTTATTTAATTTAGGAAGGACATTATTTTATTTTGTGACATGTTTTAAATGTTTTAATTATTTTTGGGTGGGTTTTGGTGGGCTCAATGGGCTTGTGTGTGAGGCTAGGAATAAAATCAGAAGTACCGACACCGTTCCAACGGCGATTCGAACGCTGCACGAACGCCTGTAATCTGTTTGACTTTCAAACGTGGTCACGAACGCAGCACAAACGAAAGCAGTTAACATGTGAATTGAATCCGATGACATACTTATTCTGAATTTCCCATTCCGACATTCGTTTCCCCCGACTTTCGCAACCTAAAGAGTAGTGCCTCCGTACGAGACTCATCATCGGGACTTATATGCAAAATATTGTGCCTACAGTCGCCCCCACTTTGATGGGACTTGTGCAGGGTGTGACAATGACAATCTTGTCAAAGTTGTGCAATGAATTTTTACTTACCTGGCTTGCCAGTTGCCACCTGACTTGCCTGCTACTTCGAGCTGATTTGATGATGCAGTGGACCTCGATCCGGGACACATCCCAATAACTGCAACCGAAAACGGCGGCCTCAACCCCGGGACGCATCACAATACCGCTGATAATATGGGTCACGACCCTGGAACATATCCCCAAAACTGATAATGCAGGGGGCCAACGGCCCTGGGACGCATCCCGATAACTACAACCGACAATGGGGGCCTCAACCATGTGATGTATCCCAATAATGTTGACAATGTGGGTCACGACCCTGGGACGCATCCCCAAAACTGCTGATGATATGGGTCATGACCCTGGGACGTATCCCTAAAACTACTGATGATGTGGGTCACGACCCTGGGACGCATCCCCAAAACTTCTGATGATGTCG
Source organism: Zanthoxylum bungeanum (assembly GCA_019454045.1). Classification (NCBI taxonomy): domain Eukaryota; kingdom Viridiplantae; phylum Streptophyta; class Magnoliopsida; order Sapindales; family Rutaceae; genus Zanthoxylum; species Zanthoxylum bungeanum. The sequence continues at coordinate 21,661 of SKCR01003574.1, forward strand.
GCCTCGACCCTGGGACGCATCCCCAAACTGCTCATGATGTAGGCCTCGACTTTGGGACGCATCCCCAAACTGCTGATGATATGTATGGGCCTCGACTCTGGGACGCATCCCCAAAACTGCTGATGATGTAGGCCTCGACCCTGGGACGCATCCCCAAACTGCTGTGACTAGGTTATTTTGGCCAATATGTATGTTGAGTAAACTTGGTTAATATTACACAAATCCATTTATTACAAACGACATAAGTAAGGGACCATTCCGAACCCAACGGTTTGAGGTCTTCCCTTGCGAGGGGTGAGTGCGGCCTTAAATCCTTGTCCCGGTTCACACCGGGTGGCGACTCCATGTTATTTCGTACTCCCAACTAGGCCCTGAGTCTAGAACAGCATGCGTCGTCCATTTCTGTTGTCTACAGATACTCATGCAAGTGTAATAGGAGGTTCTGTTTACCGATGGTACAGGAACAGCTTCGCTCTGGATAGACCCCTCAGAATCACATTGGTAGTATAACTATATGTCTATGGGAATCTGAATCAGGGTAGGTGTATTTGGTCTTAACCTGAGACTTGCATCGCTAATACTTGTGACAATCAATACACTTTGGTTTTGGTCGTCCGGGACTTTAACAGGTTCTGTTTAGGCCTCTTCTAGGTTTATTGAGAATCGTAGTATATTGGGTGTGATGTCAAGAATGAAGTATCACTTCAGTCATATGGAGATGATGATCACACAGGGATACAGAACTGGTACTCTATTACGTTGTAACTTTCAGGATAATATGACAAGGTCATGATTATCCGATTAAAGAGACTAGTTGCTAGTGATCCGATATATGCTTCGTACGAGGCAGACACAATTTCTGCCCCAGGCCTAGGATGTGACGTCTGATGCTGGATCGCAATACGCAATACTTAGTATATTACGCCTGGTATAGAATATGTATTCCTTAAAAGAATATTTCTGGAGAATCGGGTAGGCACAGTGATTTGCTAGAAGCCAACCATGTCTTGTAAATCGGTAAGAACGTGGTACTGGGTACGCACCTCTTCGGATAGTCCGACGACCAGATTTACTTCCAACATATTCAGGGATCGCATCCCAAAGATTCATCGATGATGTTTGACTCGAACAAAATTAATCTGGGATTAATTATGAGAGAGAGAAAATTAATCTGGGATTAATTATAGTAATAATTTATCTGGGGTAAAATTCGATTAGAAGAGAGAGAACGATTAATTTGGAATTAATCGATTAAATAATATATTCGATATATTAATTGAAATTAGATTTCAAAGCGGAATTAAAATTGGATTTTAATTCGGGTGAACGAATTAATTTAGAATTAATTCGTAAACGACTTTAATAATAATTTTGCTAGGCATAATTATTTAATTAAATTAGATTTAATTATGTCATAACGGCAAATTCGTTAATTCAGAATTAAATGAACCCGAGCCCGAAGTGTGTTTAGCGGGCCCACTCGAATTTTGAATTTTAAAGGGGGCCCACCAACTCACATCACTAGTCAACTTTATTCACTTTTGGTTGATAGAAGTTGGTGGTGATTTTTGGTAGCTTGTCAAATACACTTTGTCATTTTGGAATGACTAATACCAAAACTTGGATTTGGTATATGATAATTGACTTTTTGGAAAAATCAATTACACAACACAAAAATACTTCTCTCTCTCCCTCTTCATTGTCGAATGCTTCTCCAATCTTCTTAGAAATTTTTCTTCAAAAATTTCTTCTTGCTAGCACATACAAGGAGTCAACCAAGGTGTTAGGGAAACAAATCCTAGAGTTTGGAACACAATGGAAAGGCTTGGAGCTCTTCTCAAACACAAAAGTTTTGAACTTTCAACATCCAACGAAACCAATCAATGTAAGTTTTTCCAAAAATTCTTTGAGTATTCACATGAAATCATGACTTAGAAGATCATTGGCATGTTCTAGGAACCCAACAATGGTATCAAGAGCCTTTTCTAAGCATGAAATGAATTTAGGATTTATATACTTTAATTTGGGTTTTTATGATTTGAGCATGATTTCTTCAAATTGATGGTTTGGTTGAGCTTGGATGATGATGAATTAGATTTATGCATCTTAAAAATTGAGAAAATGAATTGGATAAATTTTTCCTTAATTTCCTTGCTTTGACGGAAACATGAACCCTAGATATATCATGGTGATTTTTGATTTTAGACCATTGGATGTGTTAATGCATGATGAGTATATTGATTGTTGATTAATTAGATTGAAATCAAAATTGGATATAAATTGTGCCATATTGCCGTGAGTTGAGAAGCATGATATAGATTGATTTTGCTTCAATATGTGTTGGACATAAGTTGATTAATTAGTTTAATTGATATTTTGGAAACATTGGATTAATTAATTAATTATGGTAATTACACTTTAATTAAAATAATTGTGATATTTGGAATATTGTAATTAAATAAAATTAGTCTTCAATTTTGAATTGGGCTAATATTATTTTATTTGGGCTTAATGTGCTTGGTTGGGCCAAGTTGGTTTAGGACAATTGGATTGGATCCAAATTGGGCCTAAAACCATTCCATAAAGTCCAAATATAATAATTGGGCCTTTAAATATTTAATGGGCCTAATGGGCCAAAATTAATTTATGGCAAATATGGTGATTCCTTATTGGGCTTGGTTGCCAAAGTCCATGCCTTAAGAATTAATAAAATCTCATTGGACTTTAATTAAATTTACATTGGATGTTAATGGGCCTTTGAGACCCATTGAGATTTGATTTAGAATCTATGTCTAAAAGGCAAAAATAAGTGTAATTATTTAATTTGGAATTAAATTAGAATTAGTATTGAATACAAATTAAATTGGATTTAAAATTGTAGTTCGATATAATTCAAGAATACAGACTTTGAGTACTATTCTTAAACGAGTTGGACTCGTGCAAATCAAATCGTTGTTTGAACATTGGATGGTCATTAATTCAAAGATTAATTAATTGGATTAGATTGATTGAATAACATGCTTTGTGTGAATACATGGATGTATTGTATGAATAATGTATATCAGATGGATATTAGAAGGGTGAAGGAAATTTCGAAATTATTGTAATAAATTTAGAATTTATTAAATTGGACCTGCGTGTCCAGCCTTATATCTCTTGACTCTTTGTATTTCTCTTCTCACCAATTCCCCTCATGTTAATGAGGTTTCTTTAATGTATTATGTAATTGGGTATAAGTTAGAATAGTGCTAGCCGGGGAGAGGAAATAGAGAGATTTGTTCTAGGAACAATTTGTTAAATATCCATCCGCATAACATTATTATTTATTTCGCGCCTTATGCTTTTAGAATGCATGTTTATGGGTGTATGATGAGACATAATCAAAGATAATAAATTGGTTGCTAATTTACGCGAAAAACCCTCAAAAAAATATTAAGCGATTTCCTTCCATTGAGCGGTTCTCTCTCAAGATCCAAGATTAGCATTGGTTTGTTGGCCAAAGTCAAGGTCACTTATTGGTCATCGACATGGATTACGAAGCTTTCCCACTGTCAATGGGTCTCACTTAACTGGAATCATTAAGCTTGTTGAGGCAAAGCCAAGGCTTAGTTGATTCAGAGGAAAATATTAGGAAATATATTGGATATATTGACATATATATTGTATATATGTTTCGGACTTGAGGTCCACCTACCGAATCTAGGAATTGGATGAGATACAATTGATCTTAGAGATCTACCTAGTTAAATATCATACAGCTTGTTGGCCAAAGTCAAGGTTGTGTGTTATTTAAAGGGATCCTAACCCACTAGGAAACTAGGTTTCCCGATTACTCAACAGAAGGTTAGAGGCTCGCCGAAAAATAGTGGGAGGCCAGAATTGATATTACAATTTCGCTCAAATACTTGCCAAATACGCGCTTTCAAATTATTTTCCTCATTTTATATATTTATATTAGTTGGACTAATATTTTATTATTTTTTTGTAACAGTTGGACTGTACCCAAAATCGTTAATTGAATAGTTAGACTATTGCAATTAAGATGGCCGGAAAGATCAACGTTAGGGACATTATCATTGGCGAAAATATCTTTAATGGTGCGAACTTTCCTGACTAGGATATGAACCTCAAGATTGTCCTGGGGGCTGAGAAGATGCTTTATACAATATAGAGACCTCTCGGGCCTAACCCGGAATTGAGCAGCCGCTTGAGCTTGAGCTTTGGAAGAATCATAGCGATGACAACTCAACTGCTCAATCTGTCATGCTTGCTGTAATGACCCCACAATTTCATAGTCAAAATAAGGGATTGGATCCCTATGAAATGATGTTGAAATTGAGGGACCTTCATCGATCTAACCTTAGATCGCAGAGGTACGAATTGCAAAAGAAGCTCTTTCGCTCTCGTATGTCAGAGGGTAAATATGTCGAGCACCATTTGTCATAGATGATTGCCGACATCGAAAAGCTGGGAGAGCTAGGCATAGTCTTTGAGGCTGAGACTTCTATAGATTTGATCTTACAGTCTCTGTCTGACAGTTGGGGCGGGTTTAATCATGAACTACAATATGATGAACCAATAAAATACTCTTGGAGAGTTAATGGCAATGCTGAAATATGCAGAAAAATAGCTTTTAAAGTGCAAGAAGCGCGAGGCGCGCTTCGCTTCGACATCTCAGTCTGCCAAGGCTTGTCCAAAGGCTACTGGAGGTGTGAAGAAGAATAAGAAAAGAAAGGGCAAGGCCAAATCATCAAAGTCTTGTGGGAAGGCAATGGACAAATCCCAAGATGTCTGCCTGCAGTGTGGCAAATGGGGTCACTGGCAGCGTGACTACCGTGAGTACAAGGCGCACATTAAGGAAGTGAAGACGGGCAAGGCTCCGGCTTCAGGTATGTTTGTTATAGAAATAACCATGTCTACTTATTGTTTTAAAAATTGGATTTTTGATTCTGGTTGTGGTACTCATATATGTACTGATGTGCAGGATCTGTAGATTAGCAGGAGACTGACTTCAAGAGAGATCGACCTCCGAGTTGGAAATGGGACTAGAGTCGCCGTTTTGGCTGTTGGGACCTACATTTTGGAACTGCCCGCGGGGCATGTACTTAATTTATCAAACTGCTATTATGTATCTATTTTGACTAGAAACGTTATATATGTATCTTGTTTTAACCCAATATGGGTATTGTGGGAACACAGGACCTGGGCGACGCCGTTCCTAGGCTCGCGGCCTAGTTGGGAGGATTACATAACATGGAGTCGCCACCCGGTGTGAACCGGGACAAAGATTAAAGCCGCACTCACCCCTCGCAAGGGAAGACCTCAAAACGTTGGGTTCGGAATGGTCCCTTACTTATGTCACTTGTAATGAAAGGATTCAT
>SKCR01003575.1:0-27090 GCA_019454045.1 Zanthoxylum bungeanum
TTATTTTTGTGGCATATTTATCATTTTGGTTATCTTGTTAATATTATTATGACTATGTTTATGTATTTTAGATTTCGCACGCTTAAACTTCGTTTATTTATCGTATTTTATTTTCATGTTTGTGCAATTTGTATGCCTTTAAATGTTTTTTGTGTGATATTGTATTATAAGATATGTGGATACCTTCTTTAGTGTAAATATTATATTGGCATCAGTAAGGGACCATTCTGAACCTAAAAGGATTTAAGGTCGGACCTTGCGAGGAGTGTAGTTCGACCTTATATTATTCCCAATGTTTCATACTAGGTGGCAACTCCCTTATTCTCTGGTTAATCTCCTCGCAAGATTATCTATACTCTCTAGTGTGCAGTGGTCGCCGACGTTATAGGCATATCGGTAAATCCCACTTCACTCGTACACCATTGCCATCACTAGTTACAACATTCATAACAATCATTTTGTCATTTTAACATAAACATTGATGAAGAGAATTGATTCAAATTTTGACGTGTAATGTCAATGAAAAGATTTCATGACCTTATAATTTTTATATTAGATATTTTTCTTTCAGTTTTTATTAGTATGGATAAATATTATCTTACTAATATCCAACTAGCATGTAATATTTTTATTCAATAAAAGGTGAAGCTAATTACAATGTGTTTTCATTTTATAGATACTTGTTCAGATAAGAAGCAATATTACTTAGAGATGGTAAAATTTGGATTTGAAAAAAAAAAATTGGATGTGAGTATACTCATATTTGATTTGAAAATTCAGATTCATTAATTTTTTCTATGTTTCCATTTTCCTATGTTTACATATATTTATATTTATATTTTAGATTATTTATATTTATCTGCATTGAAAATATTCAAGCTCAGCCTAATTACCAGAAGAACCAAGCCTAAACTCAATGGAATCAAGGTTATGAAATATCTACAAATGGTTCCTCCAAAAAAGCTAAATATGTACCAGTTTTCTTCTATCATGTAGCGGTTTTCTCAAAAAAATACAAAAACGTGAATAGCAGTTTCAAGAGAGAAAGTTGAGGAAACAGTTGAAGCACGATGTTGGGAAGCGGCAACGAGTGCGCAGGGGAAAATTAAAATTATTATGCCGATTTCCCTTTGCCCAAGACCCATTTGTTTTGATTATTCTACAAGCCTAGGCATGTTACTATATATTCTAAGCATAAAACTCATAAAACATGCAAAGAACATAAACCTAAACATGCTAACTATCATAAGAACTCTAATTAAAATAAAGAAAGAAAAAGACTTACTTGAACCGAAGACTCCTCCAGTCCTCCCTCCAATCTACAAGCTTTTCTCGAACTCAGCAAGCTCTTCCACGTTTCAAAGAGCCACCCAAGTGTGTGGCCTCCAAAGATGCACACACCAAATCCAAAACTCAACGGCAAGACTACGCCTTGAGTGCACGGGTATTTTTCCCTTGGTGCTAGCCTAGGCAAATACCTCAAAACTTTTAACTCGAGGTTCCTCTAGTCAATTAGACTTAAGGATCCTCAAAATCAGTGGCTTACTCTTAAACTTTAGAGTTGCTCACTTATATAAACCCAAGATATGAAAGGTTTTGGTGTAGCAAATTTGTAAAGAATTTTTTGGGTTTATATAGTGCTCCAAAGACAACAAAATTAATTAAGAATCTGATGTGGGATAAAAGCTAATTTAATCTTAGCCTTTGGATCTTAATTTAGTGGTTTAATGAGATTATAAAACCCTAATAAGAGTTTGGGCAGAATTGGAATTCAAAACAAAAAAAATTATTATTCACGTGAATATTAATTTTTTTTTATTTTTTTTTATTTCAATTCCCAAAGTGCCCCTATCATCATTCACCAATCGCTAAGCCACTATGGAACCTCATAAATGATCTGTTCAATAATTAAACACATTGAAATATTTATGACCAATTCCTACAGCAATCATATATGTTGTTATATTTGTATTGTGCACTGTTAACCATTGATTTCGACTTTGTTGTGTGTGACCTTTTGGGTTCCCCTCAAGTTGGACATGAAATGAATTGTGATAATTTAATCGAACATAAATTATCCTCCGATCAGATGGTCGTTCGATTTCAATGACCAAGGTTGACATCTAACAACATGTCAAGGCCCCCAAATGAGAAGGAAAGATATATATACATATTATGTATGCGATTTACATATGATATGGTCTCTCGCCTCACTGTATCCCCACCTATTGACCTAGGGTACGGAAAGTATCTACCCATATAGTCAAAGGTATGATGTTGATAGTGTCATGAATCATGTTAACCCAAGAATTGTTGGACAATTATGACCCATGTCGTCACTATTTGTACAGATCATGGTGTTGTTGTACAAATTAACTATGTGACAAAGGAAATTACTCTTTTATCATTTGTGATTAGATCACCAAGAGGTATAAATGATGAAAGGTCCATATGATTAGTTCCTGGATTGAGATGATATGAGACAATATCAATCCACGAAGTTTTAATCATTAAATATCCCTAGTCAGAGTATTATCGAGATTGGACATCGATAAAGCGTAAAAGACTAGTATTACACTTGTGCACGTTATGAGGACATAACGGCATAGTTCTCATATATTTGGGTATAGGATACTCATGCAAGTGTAATAGGAGGTTGTGTTTTACCGATGGTACGGAAAACAGCTTCGCTCTGGATAGACCACTCGGAATTCCATTGGTAGTATGATTATGTGTCTATGGAAGTCCGAATCAGGGTAGATGTATTTAGTCTTAACCTGAGACTTGCACCGCTAATACTTGCGACAATCAATATACTTTGGTTTTGGTCGTCCAGGGCTTTAACATGGTTCTGTGTACGCCTCTTCTGGGTATATTGGAATCGTATTGTATTGGGTGTGATGTCGAGATGGAAGTATCACTCTAGTCATAGTGGAGATGATGATCATGCAGGATACGGAACCGGTGCTCTTATGTACTGCAGTCATCGGGATAATATGACTAGGTCATGATTATCCGATATAGAGACTAGATACCAGAGATCTGATATGTGCTTCGTATGGGGCAGACACAATTCCAGCCCCAGACATTGCACGTGACATCCGATACTGGATCGAAATACGCAATACTACGTATACTACGACTGATATAGATCACATATTCCTGTAAGGATATTTCTGGAGAATTGGGTAGGCATGGCGCTTTGCTAGAAGCCAGCCTTGTCTTGTAAATCAGTACAACGTAGTACTAGGTACTTACGTGTTCGGATAGTCCGACGACCGGATTTACTGCCAACATATCCGGGGATCTCATGGGTCGCTTCCTGAAGATTCACCGATGACGTATGACTCGCACTTTATTAATCTGGGATTAATTAGTAGAGAGAGAAAATTAATCTGGGATTAATTACGGAGATATTTTATCTGGGATAAAATATTAATAAAGAGAGAGAACGATTAATTTGGAATTAATCGATATAAAATAATATATTCGATATATTATACGAAATTAGATTTCGACGCAGAATTGAAATTAGATTTTAATTCGGGCGAACGAGTTAATTTAGAATTAATTCGTTAGCGACGTGAATAGTGATTTTACTAGGCATAATTATTTAATTACGTCGCAACGGAAAATTCGGTATTTTGGAATTAGCGAACCCGAGCCCAAGAGTGTTTGCGGGCGCACTAGCATTGCGAACTTAAGTGCGGCTCATAAGTCACCTCAAGCGTCAAATCACTAGTCACATCAAGCGTCAAATCATTAGTCACTTTGAGTGATGTGACAACTTGTCACTTGTGATGTGAATAGTTGATGTGGGTTGTTGAATGCATTTTTTTGCCACAAAATATTTTTTGACTTTTTGAAAGCCATTTTACAAATTTTTTGGTATATGTTATTATTGATTTTGGAAATCAATTTTAACCTAACACATTTTGCCATCTCTCTCTTCCTTCTTCATGGTTTCAGAAACCTTTTCCCTCCTCTCCCTCTCTCGGTTTTTAACCAATTTTCTTCTCCATTTCTTGGCTTGCCGCCGAAAATATCAAGAAGAAAAGTGATGATTTTGTTGCAAAATCAAGAGTGCTAGCACACAAAGGAGTTATCCTAAGGTGATAGGGAACCAATTTCATGAGCATGGAATCACCATACATAGCTTGGAGCTTGGAGATCCATCAATGGAGGTTGACCGAAAATGGAGGAGCACACTTGGAGGTGATGACCGATTTTGGAGGCCAAAAATCAACTCACTGTCGAGAGCTTCATCATCTTCGAGGAAAAGATTTTTCTTCGTCGCATCCAAATCGATCAATGTAAGTATGTTTCCGCCGTACTTCTTGATGTATACAAATGATTTTCATTGCTTGATTGATCTTGGGATGCTTAGAAAATTCCAACAATGGTATCTATGAGCCTAATTGAGCATGAAAATATATTAGGGTTAAAATTGGGTAAAATCAATTTGAGCATGATTTGATGAAATTGTTTGATTGAGTATGCTTAAATGATGTTTAATTGAAGTTGTGCATGATCAATTTCATGAAATTTTATTGGATCAATTTTTCCCCAATTTTTTAGGCTTGGCCGAATATGAACATACCCTAATGTCTTGGTATTTTTTGTGTTTTTGATCATTGGATGAGTTGGAAAATATTGGGTAATGTTGATTGTGGATTCAATTGGATTGAAACCGAATTGGACATTAAAATCCCCAAAATGCCGAGAGCTTACTAGCATGAAATGGGTTTGATTTTTGATTAAAATGTGTTGGACATGTTTTGATGTTAATGAGCATAATTAATTAGGCTAATTGATGTTTTGGAAATGTTAATTTGGGTGATTAATTATGGCATTACACTTTGAGTAATTAAATTGTGAAATTGGAATTTTAGAATTTAATTATGTTGGGCCAAATTTGGAATTGGGCTTATAAAGTTGTAATTGGGCTTTAATGGGCTTGGTTGTACCAAGATGGGTTTAGGATAAATTGGTTGGATCCAATTGGGCCCAAAACCATATCCATAAAGTCCAATTATGACTAATGGACCTTAATACTTAATTGGGCCTAATGGGCCTAAATTGTTTTCTAGGCATATAAGGGTGATTCCTTAAATGGGCGTTGGTAATTGGGTTTGACTCATGTTGACCAAAAGTCCATGCCTTATGAAATTAATTGAAAGCCAATTGGACTTTAATTAAATTAACATTGGATGTTAATTGGGCTTTGAGACCCGTAACGGTTAGATTTAGAATCTAAGTCACTAAGGTTCGTTAATAAAGTGTATTATTTAATTTGGAATTAAATAGTGAATTAGTATTAAATGCAAATTGAATCGGATTTAATTTTATAGTTTAATATAATTCAAGAATTCGTACTTTGAGTACTTATTCGCAAAACGAGTTTGACTCGCGCAAAATCAAATCGTTGTTTGAACATTGGATGGTCATTAATTATCAGATTAATTAATTGGATTAGATTGATTGATAACATGCTTGTGTGAATACATGGTTACGATGCATGAATAATGTAATCGGATGGATATTAGATGGTGGGGAAATTTTGGAAATTGTTGTAATAAATTTAGAATTTATTAATTGGACCCGCGTGTCCAGCCTATTACATTCTTACTCTTTGTATTTCTCTTCTCACCTATTCCCCTCAATGTTAATGAGGTTTCTTTAGAAGTGTTATGTAACGGGTAGAAGCAATACTTGTGCTAGCGGGATATAGGAAAGGGAGAGATTTTTTCTAGGAACAATGTGTAAAACATCCATCCGCATATCATTATTATTTATTTATATGCGGCTTATTATATGTTTAGAATGCATGTTTAAGGGTGTATGATGATGAGACCTTAACAAAGATAATTAAATTGGTTGCCAATTTGCACGCGAAAAACCCTCAACATCATATTAAGCGTTTTTCCTTCCATTGAGTGATTCTTACTCAAGATCAAAGACTAGCATTGGTTTGTTGGCCAAAGTCAAGACCTTTGTCCGTCGAGGATGTGTTTGAATCATGAAGGTTTTGTTCCATATTGGTGTCTTGTCCAAGTTGTGATTTGTTGGCCAAAGTCAAGATCACTTCTTGTCCATCGACATTGATTAAGAAGCTTTACAAGGTCAATGGGTTCCGCTTAATTGGGATCACTAAGTTTGTTGTGCCAAAGCCAAGGCTTAGTTGATTCAGAGGAAAAAGGTTAGGCAATATATTGGATATATTGGCATATATAGGATATATGTTTCGGACTTGGATGTCCACCTACTGGATCTAGGAATTGGATGGGATCCAATTGATCTTAGAGATCTACCTAGTTAATTATCATACAATTTGTTGGCCAAAGTCAAGATTATGTGTTATTTAACGGGATCCTAGCCCACTAGGAAACAAGGTTTCCCGAGTACTCAACAGAGGGTTAGAGGCTCGCCGAAAAATAGTGAGAGGCAAGTATTAAATTTGCAATATTCGTTTAGTTACTTGCCATACGCGCTCATTATAAATTATTCGTCAATAAATTAATATATTAGTTGGACTAATATTTAATCGTTGTTTTAAAACAGTTGGACTGTATTCAAACTACTTCAATTAATAGTTGATTTTATAATTGGATTATAGTAATCAATATTATTGAATTTAATCAATTAAATTATAGTTGATTATATAGTTAGACTATAGTAATCATTATAATAAATTGTACCTAAAATCGTTGATTAAATAGTTGGACTATTAAAATCAAGATAATTGAAAGATTAGTGTTTAAAACATAATCCTGGGTGAAAATGTATTTAAACGACTTTAATTTTTCAAAATGGGAATAAAACTTCAGGATAGTCCTGAAAGTCGAGAAGTTACTTTATTTGATATAGTGACATCTCGAGCCTAAGCTCGGAGTTGAGCAAATAGTGGAGCATGATCTTTGGAAGATTCATGTGATGATAACTTTAGTGCTTAATCCATTAAACTTGCCAAATAGACTCCTTAATTTCTTAATCAGAACTAAGGATTAGATCCTTAAAGTATGATAATGAAATTGAAGGATCTTCATAGATCTATTCTTAGATCTTAGAAGTACTAAATTGCAATAGTAAACTCTTGGAGAGTTAATGGCTATTCTCAAGGAGACAAAGTCAAAGTTTGTAATAAGGCAAAGAAGCGCGAAGCGCACCTTACTTCAACATCCCAGAAGGCCAAGGCTAGGCCGAAGGCATCTGGAGTGTTGAAAAGGTAAAATCATTATAATCTTCTGGGAAGATAAAGGACATATCCCAAAATGTCTACCTAAATTGTAGCAAACGGGCTCACGGAAGCGTGACTGCCGTAAGGACAAGGCAGACATGAAGGAATTGAAGAACGGGAATGGCTCCGACTTCAAATATGTTTGTCATAAATATGTTCACTACTAGTATTAAAATTGGATTTTAGATACTGAATGTGGTACATAAATATGTACTGATGTGCAAAATCTGCTGACAAGCAGGATACTGACTTCAAATGAGATTGATCTGGGAAACGGAAACTGGATGAAAGTCGCTGTTTTAACCGTAGATACCTAAGTTTAGGAACTACCCTTTGGGTGTGTACTTAAATTAGCTAATTGTTACAATGCAACTAGTTTGACTAGAAACATTATCTCTATATCAGAGTATAATCCGTTGCGGATATACCTTTATATTCTAGAACACTAGAGTGTTTTATTTTATAAATATGATATTGAGATAATCACATTAGATGTGAATAACAGTATTTATATTTTGAATATAAATAAATCTCAAACGTATAACATGACAAACAAATAGCTCAAACTGAATTAATCAGTTGAGACTTCTAATGTGGCATTGTTGTCTGGGACACAAATAACAAGACTCGTATATCCACACTTTCGAAGAGTGGGTACCAGGACAAATTTGATTCCATTCAAAAAATCTCTACGAATCTAGTTTATTGGACAAAGTGCCTTAAACACCTTTACTTGGTAAAAGTGCAAGTGCCACCGATCTGTTAGCCCTTATTCATAGTGACGTAAATGGGCCCATGTCTAGCTAGGCTAGATGTGGATATGAATATTTCGTGACCTTTATGGATATGGCATCGCGTTATGGTTATGTGTTTCTTTTGAAACACAAATCGAAAACTTTTAGAGTTTCGACACGAAATAGACAAACAGATCGGCTAAAGTATTAAACCGTCACGGTTAGACTATGATGAAAATACTTAAGCAATAAGTTTCTTAAATACTTGAAAGAGTATAGTATTCTTTCAATGAGGACTCCTCCCGGAACACGTCAGGATGACGGTGTGTCTGAACGGATAAACCAAATTTTGTTGGACATGATAAGGTTAATCATGAGTCGCTCTGAGCTACCATTTCCCTCAACGGATTTGCATTTAACAGTGCAAGAACTTATTTTGAATAAGGTTCTATAAAAATCTGTTAGACAGACTTCATATTAGATATGAACAGGAAAGAAATTGGGTTTTCTCATTCCTGATGATTTGGGTATGCTAGGCATATGTTTGGATGATACCAAACTAGAACCCAAATCGGATAAGTGCCTAAATTGTAGGTTATTCTAGGGAAACCAAATTATAGTACTTATACATCTCACAAGAGAATAATCTAATTATTGCTCACCATGCGGTTATCCTAAGAGGAATGCCGATATGCAGTGGTAAGTGGGAGGAAAGTAAGACTCAATGAAAATCAGAGTAATACTGTTCCAGGCACCGATTTCTTAATGGAACACAAATAGTTCATCAAGGATGAAACTATACCAATAATCTTCGAATACACAAGAACCACGTAAGTCGGAGAGAGTCAGAAAACAACTTGGGGTATGGGTTTCTGATCTCACCTCATAAAGATGTCATTCTTATTGAGGAACACGAACTGATTACGTATGAGGAAGTGATACAAGGTATCGACTCCCTATTATGGCAAAGTGCCATGAAGTCCGAAATGGATTCCATGCATACCAACCAAGTTTGGACACTGGTTGATGTACCGGAAGGCATTTTGCCTATTGGTACTATATAAGTCTTCAAGAAAGACATAAATGGAAGGCAACATACCAACGTACTAAGCTAGGCTTGTAGCGAAAATGTATCGTTGTCAACATTGTGTTGATTACGACGAAACCTTTTACCCATTGCCATGGTTAAATCCATTTGGATGATGCTTGCTAATGTTGCATATTTCATTTATGAAATATGGCACCTGAACACCGAAATCGCTTTCCTTAACGGAAACCTTTCGGAGGATGTTTACAACATCCTGACAGTTTTGTCATACCAAAACGAGCAAACAATGTTTGCAGGTTATACGATCCATGGATGGATTGGAGCAAGCATTGCGTTCTTGGAACGATATCGCTTTGATGTAATCATAATGGTGTATGATTTAATTCAAAAACGAATATGATTCTTGTGTATATAAGGAGATTAATGGGAGCACAATGAAAGTGATTGTCCTATAAATAATGATGACATGTCATTTCTTGGAAATGATAATCCCATAATACAATCGGTGAAAGCTTGGCTTTCGAGAAAATTCTCCGTAGAATTCTTGGGAGAAACAACCTTTATTCTCGGAATAATGATCTACTGGGATAGATTTAAAGTTGTTCACACTCTCCTAGAAATCGTACATTAAAATAAATGTACGTGACATGGTGTCTCATACGCTTTGAGCATATGGAGTCACAATCAGGTCAATCCAAGTGATAGTCACTGAATTTAAGTTAAGAAAATCCTTTAGTATCTTAGAGATCTAAGGATGCTGTCTTAAACTATGGAGAAGAAGAACTTGAAGTGACTAGGTTCACTGCTGCAAGTTTCTTAACCGATAAAACAACTATAAGTCGTAACAACGGTACTATAAAGTTTGAAAACGGAAGATTGAGCTGGAAATCTTCCATGCAAGATACTGTTACCAAATAAACAACAAAAGTAGATTATTGTTGCAGCTGAGGCAGCAATAGAAGCCTTCTGGATTGATAATAATCCTAATCAGATTAGGAGTTGTTCTGTTAGCAGCTGAGCTATGCTAGAGCGCAGGCTAAAGAATTAATGGTCTCATCAACGATCCAGATAAATACTTCAACTATTCATCTGATCCGTTTGGATCATACATCGTGGCGATGTGATGATCGAATAAATCGCATCAGATGATAATCATGCGTATCCGCTGACGAAAGCCTTTCCTCAACAGAAATTTGAGCGAACCGTACATAGTTCGGGTGTAAGACACTTGAGTGACTGGCTATAGGCCAAGTGGGAGATTGTTGGACAATTATGACCCATAGCGTCACTATTTGTACAGATCATGGTGTTTTTGTACAAATTAACTATGTGACAAAGGAAATTGCTCTTTTATCATTTGTGATTAGATCACCAAGATGTATAAATGATGAAAGGTCCATATGATTAGTTCCTGGATTGAGATGATATGAGACAGTATCAATCCACGAAGGTTTAATCATTAAATATCTCTAGTCAGAGTATTATCGAGATTGGACATCGATAATGCGTAGAATCCATTCTATGGAAGTCTGAATCATGGTAGGTGTATTTGATCTTAACCTGAGACTTGCACCGCTAGTACTTGCGACAATCAATATACTTTGGTTTTGGACGTCCAGGGCTTTAACAGGTTCTGTGTACGCCTCTTCTGGGTATATTGAGAATCGTAGTGTATTGGGTGTGATGTCGAGATGGAAGTATCACTCCAGTCATAGTGGAGATGATGATCACGTAGGAAACGGAACTTGTTCACTTATGTACTGCAGTCATCGGGATATTATGACTAGGTCATGTATATCCGATTATAGTGACTAGTTACCAGAGATCCGATATGTGCTTCGTACGGGGCAGACACATTTCCAGCCCCAGGACTTGCACGTGACATCCGATGTTGGATCGAAATACGCAATACTACGTATACTACGCCTGATATAGATCACATATTCCTGTAAGGATATTTCTAGAGAATTGGGTAGGCATGGCGCTTTGCTAGAAGCCAACCTTGTCTTGTAAATCGGTATAAACGTAGTACTAGGTACTTACGTGTTCGGATAGTCCGACGACCGGATTTACTGCCAACATATCCGGGGATCTCATGGGTCGCTTCCCGAAGATTCACCGATGACGTATGACTCACACTTTATTAATCTGGGATTAATTAGTAGAGAGAGAAAATTAATCTGGGATTAATTACGGAGATATTTTATCTGGGATAAAATATTAATAAAGAGAGAGAACGATTAATTGGGAATTAATCGATAAAATAATATATTCGATATATTATACGAAATTGGATTTCGACGCAGAATTGAATTAGATTTTAATTCGGGCGAACGAGTTAATTTAGAATTAATTCGTTAGCGACGTGAATAGTGATTTTGCTCGGCATAATTATTTAATTACGTCGCAACGGAAAATTCGATATTTTGGAATTAGCGAACCCGAGCCCGAGAGTGTTTGCGGGCGCACTCGCATTGTGAACTTAAGGGCGGCTCACAAGTCACATCAAGCGTCAAATCACTAGTCACATCAAGCGTCAAATCATTAGTCACTTTGAGTGATGTGACAACTTGTCACTTGTGATGTGAATAGTTGATGTGGGTTGTTGAATGCATTTAATGCATTTTTTTGCCACCAAAAATTTGTTGACTTTTTGAAAGCAATTTTACAAATTTTTTGGTATATGTTATTATTGATTTTGGAAATCAATTTTAACCTAACACATTTTGCCATCTCTCTCTTCCTTCTTCATGGTTTCAGAAACTTTTCCCTCCTCTCCCTCTCTCGGTTTTGAACCAATTTTCTTCTCCATTTCTTGGCTTGGCCGAAAATATCAAGAAGAAAAGTGATGATTTTGTTGCAAAATCAAGAGTGCTAGCACACAAAGGAGTTATCCTAAGGTGATAGGGAACCAATTTCATGAGCATGGAATCACCATACATAGCTTGGAGCTTAGAGATCCATCAATGGAGGTTGACCGAAAATGGAGGAGCACACTTGGAGGTGATGATCGAATTTTGGAGGCCAAAAATCAGCTCACTGCCGAGAGCTTCATCATCTTCGAGGAAAATATTTTTCTTCGTCGCATCCAAACCGATCATGTAAGTATGTTTCCACCGTACTTCTTGATGTATACACATGATTTTCATTGCTTCATTGATCTTGGGATGCTTAGAAAATTCCAACAAGAATCTCACAAGATTCTTCCGCTGTGGCCACAGTCTCAAGCACTGATCACACATATCAACCCACGAACTGGAATACTACTCTTATAAGAAAATATTATCCGAGAGAGTGGCGATTCTTTGTTGTATCTTTACAAACTTCATGTGTTTCAACAAATGACCCAATCATACCCTTATGACCGGATCTTTTGAATCGGGGAAGGAGAATGTCAAAGTTATTTGATCCACACATAAGATTGTAAAGACCTCAAGTCAAAGGACTAGCCATATAATCGATACATGAAAGTTCTCACAGACACATGGATAAACACTCCATATGAAAACTTTCGGCGGTCAGTTCTATGGACACGAGCAACTCATGCATCCATGTGATACACCAAGCGGACGGATCTCCGCTAGTAGCCTATGAGATCGTCTATCCCACTTAAGGGCAGATCATATCATCATACTAGTCTCTCTGATTTGTGAATAGCCAGATTATTCACAAAACTATGACTATGAACATTTAAGAGTAATGATTCTCATGAGACGTGGAAGCCATCGTCTTATTACTCCAAGGGCTTTATTACAGTGTTGACGATTCATATAAGTTATGTAAGACACGTATAATAAAGATTTCCATTTTATTAATTAATGAAAATATTACAAATACATGTACATATAGCCCATCGACAAGTTGGGTATAGGGCATATCCCTAACAATCTCCCACTTGCACTATAGCCAACTAGTATGAATCTGGACATCATACTCTCGGGTGTGCCTATCATGCTTTTGTTGAGTCAGCCTTTTAGTCAGATAATCTGCAAGATTATCTTCTGTGGGTATTTTCTCTATAATAACTTCTTTCTCTCAACAATCTCCCTGATGAGATGAAATCTCCTGAGTACATGCTTGGATTTCTGGTGGGACCTTGGTTCCTTTGATTGAGCAATGGCGCCTGTGTTGTCACAGTACATCGTGATGCCATTATTTATCGCGGGAAGCACTTCCAGCTCTGTGATGAACTTCTTTATCCTGACTTCTTCTTTAGCAGCCTCAGATGATGTAATATACTCGGCTTCAGTGGTGGAGTCAGATGTAGTTGACTGCTTTGAGCTTTTCCAATTGACAGCACCGCCATTCAAAGTAAACAGATATCCTGTATGTGATCTACTGTCATCCCTATCGGTCTGAAAGCTCGCATCATAGTAACCAATGACTTTCATCTCAGAACAATCTCCGTATTTCAAAAACACATCCTTAGTTCTTCTTAGATACTTGAGGATTATTTTGACAGCTGCCCAGTGTCGCTCACCAGGATTTGCCTGATACATGCTCGTTATGTTAAGAGTATAAGAGACATCTGGTATTGTACATAGCATGGCGTACATGATCGATCCTATTGCTGAAGCATAAAGGATCCTACTCATACGTTCTCTATCTGAATGAGTATGTGGACATTGCTCCTTAGATAATTTGATTCCCTGACAAGTAGGTAAATTACCTCTTTTGGAATCTTCCATTTTGAATCTTTTCAAAACTTTATCTATGTACGTAGATTGAGAAAGTCCTAACAACCTCTTAGATCTATTACGGTAGATCTTAATGTCGATGATGTAGGCTGCTTCTCCCAAATCTTTCATGGAGAAATTCTGAGATAACCATTGCTTGGTGGCTTGCATCATGGGAATATCATTCCCGATGATTAATATGTCATCGACATATAATACAAGAAATACAACAACACTCACACTACTTTTCTTGTAAACACAAGGCTCGTCAACATTTTTTATGAAGTCAAATTATTTGATTGTCTCATCAAATCGTATATTCCAACTTCTGGAGGCTTACTTGAGTCAATAAATGGATCGTTTAAGCTTGCATACTTTATTATGATCATCCTTAGATGCAAACCCCTCAGGTTGTGTCATATAGACTTCCTCTACGAGGTTCCCATTAAGGAAAGTTGTTTTGACATCCATCTGCCAAATCTCATAATCAAATTGTGCAGCTAGTGCCAGAAAAATTCGAATGGACTTTATCATTGCAACAAGCGAGAAGGTTTTATCATAGTCAATTCCTTGGATTTGTCTTTAACCTTTCTCCACCAACCTAGCCTTATAGGTTTGGATGTTGCATTCTGCATCAGTTTTACGCTTGTAAATCCACTTGCAGCCTATGGGTTTTATCCCTTCAAGTGCATCTACCAAGTCCCAGACTTGATTCTGATACATAGAGTCTATTTTGGATTTCATGGCCTCAAGCCACTTGACTGAATCAATGTCACGCATTGCTTCGTCATAACTGGTGGGATCGTCATTATCAATGACCTGATCATGTTCCTCATCAATATGGAAACCATATCTTTCAGGCTCATATCTTTCCCTACCAGACCTTCTGAGTTCATAACCTTGTGGTTGTTCCGTCGCTGCACTTTTAAGGGGCCTGGGGTTTAGTTCTATGTTAGTTTGTTCTTCTCGTACCTCATCGAGGTCAAGTCTACTCCCACTATATTTCTTGAGAAGGAATTGATTCTCTAGAAATTTAGCATTTCGTTAGACAAATGTTATTTGTTCATTTGGGACGTAGAACACGTATGCTCTTGAGTTCAATGCATATCCTACAAACTTATATTTAACTGCCCTATCATCCAATTTGTTAGTTTGTGTGAGCTTAACATATGCGTCACATCCCCAAACTCTTAGATAACTAAGACTATGACGTTTCCCAGACCATAACTCATATGGTGTTTGACTAACAGTCTTGGAAGGAACTTGGTTTAGTAGTAGTGTTGCAGTTTCTAAAGCAAGACCCCAAAATGAATGAGGTAGATCCGTGTCTGGCATCATTGATCGGACTATATATAATAATGTATGATTTATCCTTTCGGAGACCCAATTTTCTCTTAGTGACTTAATACTTTTATTAAGCTGGTTTTCTACTTGAGCCTTTAAGTCTTTGAATTTCTCAAAGGCTTCAGATTTGTATCGTATAAGGTACACATACCCATATCGCGAATGATCATCGATAAAGGTAATGGAGTAGGAGAATCCACCTCTAGCGGTGACTGATATTGGTCCGCATACATCAGAGTGTATGAGTTCTAATATCTCCGTTGCACGCTGTCATTTACCTTTGAAGGGTAATTTGGTCATTTTACCAAGTAAACAAGACTCACAAGTTCCATAAGGTTTATAATTGAAGGGTTTGAAATACCCATCCTTATGTAGCTTAGTTAATCTTATTTCATTGAAATGACCTAAGCGACTGTGCCATAGAAGTGATTCATTGAGATTATTCGAGTTAACGTTGTATATATTAGAGGTTGAACATTCTTTGTTAGTTTATAAGACATAGATACCATTATTCAAAATACCATCTCCATATTTTATTTCATTGAAATAAATAGAACATTCATTACAACTTATTATGCATGAAAAGCCTTTATTACATAAAGAAAGAATTGAAATGATGTTTTTACTAGAGAATGTATATAAACACAATCTTCTAAGTCTAAAACTAAACCATTTGGAAAAACTAATGAATAAGTCCACATGCACAATGCAGCCAGTTTTGCTACATTACCCATGCGTAAGTCAACCTCCCCATGACGGAGTCTCCTACTGTTTCTCAGGCCCTGCACATTGTTACACAAGTGAGTCCCACAACCGGTGTCAAGCACCCAAGTAGAAGGTTCAGAGTTTTGAGAATATAGTTCAATCATAGACAACATATCTGAAGCATTGGGCTTCTTGGCCTCTTGGGCTTCCCTAGCTTCCTTGGCTTTCAAGGATCTGCAGTCTTTCTTCCAATGACTCTTCTTTCCACAAAAGAAACATTTCCCATTTCCCTTTTTCTTCTCCACCTTACCATTGGGCTTTAGGTGATCTGGAGCCTTGGCCTTGGCCTTATTTTTCTTTGGGCCTCGTGGCTTCAGGTCCGTACCCGTAAGCATGACGGAGGTTTTAAGCTCGGTTTCAAGTCCTTCCTTGCTTGCTTTATCAGATTGTGCAATTCTGCTAAAGTAGATTCTTTATCAGACAGATGAAACTGTATAATAAAGTTAGAGAATTTTTTGGTAAGGATTGAAGAATTAGATCGTGACCTATCTCATGATCCATGATGAACCCAAGGTTGGCCAATTTTTCAATGTGGCCAATCATCTTAACCACATGTCCACTAATAGATCCTTCATTATACCTTGTTTAGAATAAGACACATGACACTTGGAATCTCACGGTATGAACGGAAGTTGCATAAAACTCCTTCAAGTGAAAGATGATGGTTTGAGCATCCATATCTTCGTGAGCTTTCTGAAGTTCGTCCGACATAGAGCCAAGCATTATGAAAATTGCTTGCTCATCATCATCGACGTGTTTCTTCCAAGCATCAAATGTATCTTGGTCAGTATCTTCTGCGGGTTCAGGGGAAATGGTCTTTCAAGAACATAGAAAATCTTTTCTTGTCATAAGACAATTTTAAGCTCTAAACCAGTCATTGTAGTTGTCCCCTTTGAGTTATGCTCATCAAGGATGGAACGAAGTGATACTCTGTTTGCCATTTGAATGTTTGTGAAATATTTTAACCTACTTGTTAAGAGAAAATGTTAAAATTAGGAATATGTTTTCATTAATGTTTCATAATAACATGGACATTTAATATTATGAAGTTGCTCACACTCAATTGTTTTAAAATTTTAAGCAAATCGCATCAACCCCAATATGATGGATTTCTTATGGGCAAGGATCCCATTATCATCATTTCATAACTCTGACTAGGGCCAGTCATTATAAAATATGATAATTAGGTAGGTTCCCAACCAATTTATGATATAAATCACAATTCCTTGATCATTGGGTTGGGCAATCAAACATGCCATAGCTTATGCTAGTCCTTGTGGACACCCAATCTTTGCCACTAAGTTATAAGACCACGCCTAAGGGTCATTGCATCTTATGACTCAGAAAAGTCAAACCATTGTCAATAGTACGATTTAGGGACAAATTGGTATTGGTCAGTCTGGTAAAGCCTAGTCCTGCCAATATGGTTTAAGCCCTTTTGGGTCTATACTTTACAATGGGAGGCAAATTTTAGACTTAAATTATTATTGAGGATTTTAGAAAGTTTAAGTGAATAACTGTCAAATGGATTCCTCCATTGAAAATTCCCCAGAGTGAGGGTGGAGCGAACTCTCTTAAATACCATTACCTCTTAGGCTCTTATTGTATTGGTGACAGGAATAAACAATAGATCCTCCAAATTAGTCCAACACTTTAAATATGCTTTAAGGTAAGCTTTAAGTAAATGATTATCTAGATGTCTTCATAGCTTTTCCTTTGGGCTACAAAAGGTAGTGAGTGAAGGAAGACACCAAATCATTATCTAACTCTAGTAATACCTTTGATTAAATTAACTTTAGTTTGGAAAGTTTTATTAACCCCTTAGTCCCAACCCACTTGTATCTTTTATAATGTCTTTTACTATAAACAAGTGATTTATATTTATTAGCCTTAAAGGTAATAAATCTCTAAGTTCATCACGGAATAATTACTTAGCTAAGGGATAAGCAATACATTCTCTATTTCTTAGAAAGTCTCTAGATGCTTGCACCCTAAAATAATCATGCCAATTCTAATCATACATAGAATCATCAAGCATATGAGTTTTAATATGTTGGAATTATTTTAGGCATTAAATAACTTTGATTAATATTTAATTATGATATTGCATTTTATTTTATTCAAATAAATTTACTATTCACATTTTTCTGCAGACGCGTGAACTTTAAATACAATTTCACAATTCAAATCTTAACCAAATCATGAACAACTTGTTCCTAAAATTACGTTCAGGGTGTTAGCTTTCCAACGAGCTTTTAAACACCCAATTTCGAGTTCAAATGAGAGAGAACTAATAAAAACAAAAACGGCGCGCTGATAACACTGTTGGGAAGCGGCCGCGAGTGCGCAGCGGAAAATTAAAATTATTATGCCAGTTTCCCTTTGCCCAAGACCAATTTGTTTTTATTATTCTACAAGCCTATGCATGTTACTATATATTCTAAGCATAAAACTAATAAAACATGCAAAGAACATAAACCTAAACATGTTAACTATCATAAAAACTCTAATTAAAATAAAAAAAAAATACTTACTTAAACCGAAGACTCCTCCAGTCCTCCCTCCAATCTACGAGTTTTTCTCGAACTCAGCAAGCTCTTCCACGTTTCAAATAGCCACCCAAGTGTGTGGCCTCTAAAGATGCACACACCAAAGCCAAAACTTAACGGCAAGACTACGCCTTGAGAGCACAGGTATTTTGCCCTTGGTGCTAGCCTAGGCAAATACCTCAAAGCTTTTTACTCGAGGTTCCTCTAGTCAATTAAACTTAAGGATCCTCAAAATCAGTGGCTTACTCTTAAACTTTAGAGTTGCTCACTTATATAAACCCAAGATATGAAAGGTTTTTGTGTAGCAAATTTGTAAAGAATTCTTTGGGTTTATATAGTGCTCCAAAGACCACAAAATTAATTAAGAATCCAATGTGGGATAAAAGCTAATTTAATCTTAGCCTTTGGATCTTAATTTAGTGGTTTAATGAGATTATAAAACCATAATAAGAGTTTGGGACGAATTGGAATTCAAAACAAATAAAAAAAATTACTATTCATGTTAATAGTAATTTTTTTATTCCAATTCCCAAAGTGCCCCTATCGTCATTCACCAATCCCTAAGCCACTATGGAACCTCATAAATGATCTGTTCAATAATTAAACACATTGAACCATTTATGAACAATTCCTATAGCAATCATATATGTTGTTATATTTGTATTGTACACTATTAACCATTGATTTCGACTTTGTTGTGTGTGACCTTTTGGGTTCCCCTCAAGTTGGACATGAAATGAGTCGTGATAATTTAATCGAACATAAATTATCCTCCGATCAGATGGTCGTTCGATTTCAATGACCAAGGTTGACATCTAGCAACATGCCAATGCCCCCAAATGAGAAGGAAAGATATATATATACCCATTTTGTATGCGATTTACATATGGTATGGTCCCTCGCCTCACTGTATCCCCACCTATTGACCTAGGGTACGGAAAGTGTCTACCCATATGGCAAAGGTATGATGTTGATAGTGTCATGAATCGTGCTAACCCCAGAATCTCACAAAATTCTTCCATTGTGGCTACAGTCTCAAGCACTGATCACACATATCAACCCGCGAACTGGAATACTACTCTTATAAGAAAATATTATCCGAGAGAGTGGCGATTCTCTGTTGTATCTTTACAAACTTCATGTGTTTCAACAAATGACCCAATCATACCCTTATGAACAGATCTTTTGAACTAGAGAAGGAGAATGTCAAAGTTATTTGATCCACACATAAGATTGTAAAGACCTCAAGTCAAAGGACTAGTCATATAATCGATACATGAAAGTTCTCACAGACACATTGGATAAACACTCCATATGAAAATTTTTGGTGGTCAGTTCGATGGACACGAGCAACTCATGCATCCATGTGATACACCAAGGGGACGGATCCCGCTTGTAGCCTATGAGATCGGCTACCCCACTTAAGGGCAGATCATATCATAATGCTTGTCTCTCCGCTTTTTGAACGCCCAGATTATTCACAAAACTATGACTAGGAACATTTAAGAGTAATGATTCTCATGACGTGGAAAGCCATCGTCTTATTACTCCAGGGGCTTTATTACAGTGTTGATGATTCATATAAGTTATGTAAGACACGTATAACAAAGATTTCCATTTTCTTAATTAATGAAAATATTACAAATACATGTACATATAGCCCATCCACAAGCTGGTTTAAGGCATATCCCTAACACATGAGGAGCAAGTGGAAGAATGACTACTTACAGGATGTGATGATTGCTACCAGAACATGGCAAGTTGCAGGAATATGGAGGAAGCGGTTGAGTACATGATTATAAAAAGCAAAGAAGATTGACAAAAAAATAAAGACTACCAACACATTAATTAAAAACCCAAAGTATGTCAATTTTCAATCATTCTCTATAGTTAGCTAGTTTAGTTAATCTTCTTTCAAGCATTCATCTGTAGTTTTTACTTTGTAGTTTTCAAGTTTCTTTATGTAATTAGAAGTTATGTTAATTCCAGTAATATTCAGTTTTGCATTAAATTTCAATTCCAGTTCCAGTAGCTCTTAATTAGAATCCTCGTAAATTCTAATTGCCTATCTATTTCAAGCTTTGGAGAACTCATTTTTTTACAGTCGTTTGAAGAAGTCAGTCTTTTTACATTGAGGATTCGTTCCTCTAGCACGCTAGCGCACAACACCAATTTTTTTTCAAGCCAATAGTATAAATTGGCATGTAGGGTGAGACCCATTAGTAGGATACCTCCGAAGATGAGAAGTACTGTTGGAAAAGATGTTGCCACACATGATGTCAATGTTGCTTCTACAACAATAGGACAATGACAAGAAGGAATCTTTCCACCTAGTGGAGTAAATTGAGAGGAACCTAACTTCTATTGATGTTCATAGTCAAGAAATGAAACTCCAACAAGAGCTATTGTTGGAGCATTGGGTGATACAAGTTCATCTAGTATTTTTAGAGCTAAACTAGCTACTTTTGTAGGTATGATAACAAAAAGCCATGAGAAAATCTTGTAGACTCTATAAAAAAAAATGGAACAATACATGTATGGGAAAACTTCCAACTTCAGGAACGAGAGGAATGAATGCCAAGAAATGATTTTTAGGCTAATAAGACAGGATAAACTCAGGGGTCAATTCTATGGAGGATCTCACGAGACACGATGTGTATTCCATCCTTATGTACCAATTCCTCACCCTCATATTCCTCCTCTAATGGAAGAAATATATCAAACTCCCCACATGAAGGAGGAAGTTCGAGGATTTATCAGGATTCCTCGAACCAATGGTCGTCATTTCGATAATGGTAGGCTTCTGGCTCCAACCAATCCCGGGGGTATTCCTCCAAATCTCAATAGAGGAAATCCTCCACATTAGGAAGAAAAATGGAAAAAAAAAATGATTTGTAAGGATTCCTGCTACCAATGGCCGTCATTTTGGTAATGACAGGCATGTGGCACCTATGGCTCCTCAACAGTTCTTCAAAGCCATAAATCCAAAAGTCCATCCTGCACATTATGAATAGAGGCACTTGCATGAGTGGGCTCGGGGAGTATTTCTTCAATTATCAACAGGGGTCTCAAAGCCCGATTAACATCCAATGTCAATTTAATTTAAAGTCTAATGGGCTTTTAATTAATTTCTTAAGGCATGGACTTTTGGTCAATATGGGTCAAACCCAAATACCAAAGCCCATTTAAGGAATCACACTTATTTGCCAAGAAACCAATTTAGGCCCATTATGCCCAATTAAAATTAAAGGTCCATTTAAGTCATAATTGGACTTTATGGAAATGGTTTTGGGCCCAATTGGATCCAACCAATTTAGCCTAAACCAATCTTGGTACAACCAAGCCCATAAGCCCAATTACAACTTTACAAGCCCAATTTCCAAAATAGGCCCAATTAATTAAATTACAAAATTCCAAATTTCATAAATTAATTAACCTAAAGTGTATGCCATAATTAATTAACCAAATTAAAATTTCCAAAACACTAATTTACTCAATTAATTATGCTCATTATCATCAACATATGTCCAACACATTTGAATCAAAATCATATCATTTTCCATGCATATAAGTCTCGGCATTTTAGGGGTTTTTATGTCCGATTCGAATTCAATCCAATTAAATCCACAATCAACAATTCCCAATGTTTTCCAACTCATCCAATGATCAAAAATACCAAGACTATAGGGCATTATACCATTCGGCCAAGCGAAGATATTGGGCAAAAATTGATCCAATCAACTTTTCATGAAATTGATCCAATACAACTTCAATACAACATCATTCAAGCATACTCAATCAATTAATTTTATCAAATCATGCTCAAATTCAATTTACCCAATTTTTAACCATAATCAAGTTTCATGCTCAAAATGGCTCTGATACCATTGTTGGGTTTCTCTTAGGTCCCAAGGATCAATTCAAGCAATGAAACATATATGTGAATACTCGTAAAAGTATGACGGAATCATACTTACAACGATCGGTTTTTACGACGCGAGGAACATCAAAAATCTTCATGCTTTTCCCTCATTGAGCTCTCGGCATTTGAGGATTTTGTGCTCCAATTTCGGCCATGGTGATCCACCAAGCTCCAAGCTTTATGTTGTGATTCCAAGCTCACAAGTCGGTTTCCCTATCACCTTCGCAAGACCCTTAAAGTGTGCTAGCACTCCGGAAATTTTGCCGCAAAATTTCCTTATGACTTCTCCAAACTCTGCTAAACCAAAAAAATGAGAAGAAGAAATTGCCCCTTGGGCGTGAGAGTGAGGGAGAGGAAAGTGTTAAGTGTTGGTTGTTAGAAAATTGTGTATCTAATACACATTTTACACTTTCAAAAATTCAAGGCAAAAACAATTAATGCCATCCAACTACCATATCAATTATTCACATCAAAAATGACTACTCATCACATCACTCAAAGTGACAAGTGATTTGACTCTTGATGTGACTTGTGGGCTGCACTTAAATTCGCAATGCGAGTGCGTCCGCAAACACTCCCGGGCTCTGGTTCGCTATATTCCAAATTAACGAATTTTCTGTTACGACGTAATTAAATAATTATGCCTAGCAAAATCCCTATTCACGTCGCTAACGAATTAATTCTAAATTAACTCGTTCGCCCGAATTAAAATCTAATTTTAATTCCGCGTCGAAATCCAATTTCGTATAATATATCGAATATATTATTTTCTCGATTAATTCCAAATTAATCGTTTTTCTCTCTTTAATTAATTTTATCCCAGATAAAATATCTCCGTAATTAATCCCAGATTAATTTTCTCTATCATCAAATTAATCCCAGATTAATAAAATGCGAGTCATACGTCATCGGTGAATCTTCGGGAAGCGACCAATGAGATCCCCGGATATGTTGGCAGTAAATCCGGTCGTCAGACTATCCAAACACATAAGTACCTAGTACTACGTTCTTACCGATTTACAAGACATGGTTGGCTTCTAGCAAAGCATCATGCCTACCCAATTCTCCAGAAATATTCTTACTGGAATATGTGATCTATATCAGGCGTAGTATACGTAGTATTGCGTATTTCGATCCAGTATCGGATGTCACGTGCAAGGCCTGGGGCTGGAAATGTGTCTGCCCCGTACGAAGCACTTATCTGATCTCTGGTAACTAGTCTCTATAATCGGATAAACATGACCTAGTTATAATATCCCGATAGTTGCAGCATATAAGAGAACGAGTTATGTATCCTACGTGATCATCATCTCCACTATGACTTTAGTGATACTTCCATCTCGACATCACACCCAATACACTACGATTCTCAATATACCCAGAAGAGGCATACACAGAACCTGTTAAAGCCCTGGACGACCAAAACCAAAGTACATTGATTGTCGCAAGTATTAGCGGTGCAAGTCTCAGGTTAAGACCAAATACACCTACCCTGATTCGGACTTTCATAGACACATAGTCATACTACCAATGGAATTCTGAGGGGTCTATCCAGAGCGAAGCTGTTTTCGGTACCATCGGTAAAACACAACCTCTTACTACACTTCCATGAGTATCATATACCCAAATATATGAGAACTATGTCGTTATGCCCTCACAAAGCGCACAAGTGTAATACTAGTCTATTCCGCATTATCGATGTCCAATCTTGATAATACTACGACTAGGGATATTTAATGATTAAACCTTCGTGGATTGATACTGTCTCATATCTTATCAATCGGGAACTAATCATATGGACCTTCTATCATTTATACATCTTGGTAATCTAATTACAAATGATAGAAGAGCAATTTCCTTTCTCACATAGTTAATTTGTACAACAACAACCTAATCTGTACAAATAGTGATGCTATGGGTCATAACTGTCCAACAAAAACATACTGGAAAAAATTTTATGATACGCTCCGACTTTTAGATCCATGGTTCTTATTGGCTCATCGGTAATTCTTTAGAGCCAACACTTATCATGCCATGAAGAATGAACAAAAATCCTGAGCATTTAACAGAATCCATTAATGTTTCTTTATATCTGTAGAGAAGAATAAAAATACATAGATCTCTCCAGTTTTTCCATGATTTCCTCCAGTATGATGGATAAAATTCCAAAAAAATGAAAGAAGAAACTTGTAGGAATAGCAGGCCAATGGCCGCATTACCACTCCTGAGATTCTACTCATCCACCAATACCCACAGTTTCAATTCCTTCATATACCAAACAAAATACTTACATTCAAATACTTTCATAATGCCAAATCCATCCCAACAAGCATGCCACAAACCAAAGATTTTCAAAACCATAAGCAAAAGAATTACCTAAAAGAAAAACTCAAGATCCCAGACATTGAACCCCATGGGTCCAAAGGATATAGCAAATAGGGAGGATACTTAGACGATGGAGCTAGGAACGAGCTTAATAGATCCACGATTGACTGATAAAATGTGCACGAGGTGGCTTCCTAGGTTGATTCCTACAAGACTTCCTATACTGGCTTCAGTGAGATGGTTTATTGCACTGGAGAGCGCGATGTAGAGGAGATTGTCATTGAATGAGTGCGCGTAGGGGTGAGTTTTATTACTGAAGGACAGTGTCGCAAGGATGAATCGGCTGATGGAGGATCACGCATCGTGGTGACTTCCTGGACTGGAATGCAAGAATGGTGAATGAATAAGGAGCAGAGGCTAATGTCGCTATTGGCTATGATGGCGAGAAAGTTTCTGACTATAGTTATGCTGTTGATGTCGATGCCACTGATGGAGGAGCATAGGATGATGTGAACCTAGTCATTGGAATGCTCGCTTGTGGAGATGTAGAAGTTTCCTACAATAGTGGAGCGTGTGATGCAGAAGAATCAGTGGCTATTGGTTCGAATGAGCATGACCATCGTCGAGGGAGTGTGTGAGGCAGAGTGTGTGATGGCTCCTAGAAGTGCATGAAGGGGACCGTTACTATGGATGGAGCGAGCGCAGGGCTGGTAGAGGAAAAACAGCCGCGCATTACGCAGCCTCCTACTAGCAGCTTCGTGGGCTAAGATTCATGTGCTAGTGTCTGGAAAAGAGTGCATGTGGGTCCATAGAAATGGATGTTGTCGTGAAAAATGAGGAGTTGGGTGAATATGGCAAGTCGGATTTTAGGGATTTAGGATTTGGGTAATTTTTGGATTTCTTGGAAATTTAGGGGATAAACTTAAATACATGCAATTTGGACCATTGAGCCAAAAATATACGGATGCATTATTTGCACCCAAAATATTCAAGCCCAGCCCAATTACCAGAAAACCAGGCCTAAACCCAAGGGAATCAAGGATAAGAATTATCTACAAAATGGTTCCTAAAAAACACTGAACGTGTACCACCAGTTTTCCCCCTCTCATGTGGTAGTTTCTGTTAAAAAACAATCAACGAATGTAAAAGTTTTATTGAAAATATTATAAATGGTATCAACAACACAAATAAATCATAACTTACAAATCAAAATAGAAAATTACAAATCAAAACAGAAACTTGCAATGCAAGAAACTAAAATTAATAAACACACTGACTTGTAAAGATTGAGGCTAGCATATGAGGCTATGACCTATAGCATAAATTCACCCCTACTCTTGTGCTTGTAGTTCGTTGGACGTCTGCCACCAGAATACAACAATCTGTAAGTCAAAAATCTACACTGGATGTTTCGACCCCTTGCAAATCTACTGGATAGTTGTTTTCAATGATCAGTAAGTTTGTATATGGAAAATTCTATCAATTGCAGATATTTTGTTACTTATATCTCTGTAATAAATGCTTTGTATATATAAGCAAATATGGAAAATATCTTTTAGATGAAGTGATGCAAAATATTTTTCCATCAGGAGAGGTGTCTTTTTAACTTGAACCTTCCTTAGTAAGTGCTTGTTAGATTTACCGATGAATCAGTGTGTATAAGAGACATTGAATCGTTCATCATATTTTGTAAATTAGACTATAAGTATCACATATATCAAATTTTGACATTTTTCGATTTATACGGTTGCGTTCATTTTGGTCCTGAATAATCCTGGATTCGTAAGAGCTTTAGAGAATTTAGCCATTTCATTCTCATAAATGCGACCCCATATTACTCCTATATATGTGACACAATGATTATAAGTATCATGCAATACTAATTTTCTTTCTTATGTTAGTGTCATTAAGAATGATTAATCATTCATCCTTATCTTCATAGGTAGCACAACTTTTCTTATCATAGGAATGAGCAACTTATTATGCTTTATTACTTAAGTTTCACCCAACTAGTTTTCCACATTAAACCTATAATTTGATTTATCAAATTGCTAGGTTGGGTTTCCGCTAAGTTACTTCTCATTGTACTGGTTTTAAGCCCATTCCACTCGATAAATATAACACTTGCTCTTTTGGTATACCCTTTGTTAATTGATCTGCAATATTCTCCTTTGATTTTACAAAATCAATGGAAATAATGCCAGTCGAGAGCATGTGTTTTATAGTGTTATGTCTACGTCTTATGTGCCTTGAATTCCCATTATATATATGGCTCTTTGCTCTCCCAATAGCAGCCATGCAGTTACAATGCACCAATATGGTCGTCACAGGTAGAGGCCACATTGGAATATCTTCCAAGAAATTCTTTAGCCATTTCGCTTCTTCAGCAGCTTTATCCAAGGCTATGAATTATAATTCCATTGTTGTACGTGTTATACACGTTTATTTTTGTGATTTCCAAGATACTGCAGCTACTCCAAGCGTAAACAT
>SKCR01003576.1:0-18963 GCA_019454045.1 Zanthoxylum bungeanum
TGTATAGTCATAATTAATTAGTTAAACTAATATTTCTAAAACACCAATTAAACTAATTAATCATGCTTTAATTAAACCATTCATGTCCAACATAAATTGAAGCAAAATCAATCCATTAAACATGCTTCACTCACGGCAATTAACATGAAATTAACATCCAATTTTGATTTCAATCCAATTAAACCAACAATTAATATACATTTCATGCCAAAAACACATCCAATTGTCTAATTATCAAAAATTACCATGAGCAATTAAGGGTTCAAGTTTCGGCCAAGGGTAAAGAATTAGAGATTTTTGATCCAATCAATTTTTCTCAATTCTATTGATGCAAAAATCTAATTCATCATCATCCAACCACAACCAAACAACCAATTTAGGAAAATCAGACTCCAAGCAAAAAATCCCAAATAAATTCCATAAACCCTAAATCCAAATCAAGCTTAGATCTCACTCTGATACCATTGTTAGTGTTCCTAGAACATGCCAAGGATCTCTAAGATGATTTTTTATGTGAATAATCAAAAATAAGATTGCGGAATAAACTTACTTTGATTGGTTTGGATGATGGATTTCAAAACTTTTGATGTTTGTGAAGAGCTCCAAGCTTTTCTTTGTGTTCCAAACTCAAAGGATTGTTTCACTATCACCTTATTTGCTCTTTGAAGTGCTAGCTCAAAGGAAATTTTACAACAAAACTTCAATGGGGAGAGGAAAAGCTCACAGCAATGAGCTTGGAGAAGAAAGAAAGTGTGATGTGAATAGTAACTAGTACCACTTCCAAAGTTGACTTGCCTTTAATTTTGAGTTTGTGTGTTGGACTTGGTATGAGTGTTTTAAAAGCAATCTAAGCTTTACTCATCCATTAAAAATTTCCATCAAATGTCAAACATCTTGATGTAAGTCAAGTGGGTCCCACCACTTTTAAATTCCAAATTTAAGTCAGCTAATCCAACACGCAACTTCGCTCGGGCCCGGGTTCGTTTAATTTCAAACTAAACGAATTTACCACTACGAGGTTATTAAATCCAATTTAATTAAATAATAATGCATCGTAAAAAATTATTACGAAAGTCGCTTACGAATTAATTCTAAATTAATTCGTTCGCCCGAATTAAAATCCAATTCTAATTCCGCTATGAAATCTAATTTAAATTAATATATCTAATATATTATTTAATCGATTAATTCCAAATTAATCGCGTTCTCTCTTCTAATCGAATTTTATCCCAGATAAATTCTTGCTGCAATTAATCATAGATTAATTTTCTCGCTCTCATAATAATCCCAGATTAATTCTGTTCGAGTCAAATGTCATTGTGAATCTTTGGGAAGCGACCCAAGAGATCCCTGGATATGTTGACAGTAAATACGGTCATCGGACTATCCAAACACGTGCGTATCCGGTACCGCGTTCTTACCGATTTACAAGACATGGTTGACTTCTAGCAAAGCACCGTGCCTACCCAATTCTCCAGAAATATTCTTTTAAGGAATACATAATCTTTATCAGGCGTAGTATACTAAGTATTGCGTATTACGATCCAGTATCGGATGTCACATGCTAGGCCTAGGGCTGGAATTGTGTCTGCCCTGTACGAAACATATATCAGATCACTGGCAACTAGTCTCTATAATCGGATAATCATGACCTAGTCATATTATCCCGATGACTGCAGTACTTAAGAGTATTAGTTCCGTATCCTACGTGATCATCATCTCCATATGACTGAAGTGATACTTCCATCTTGACATCACACCCAATACACTACGATTCTCAGTATACCTAGAAGAGGCATACACATAACCTATTAACAAGCCCCGGACGACCAAAACCAAAGCGTACTAATTGTCGCAAGTATTAGCGATGCAAGTCTCAGGTTAAGACCAAATACACCTACCCTGATTCGGATTCCCATAGACACATAGTCATACTACCAATGGGATTCTGATGGGTCTTTCCAGAGTGAAGATGTTCCCGTACCATCGGAAAACAGAACCTCCTATCACACTTGCATAAGTATCCAATACTTAAATATATGAGAATTATGTCGTTAAGCTTCCATAACGCGCACAAGTGCAATACTAGCCTATTCCGCATTATCGATGTCCAGTCTCGATAATACTACGACTATGGATATTTAATGATTAAACCTTTCGTGGATTAATACTGTCTCATATCTTATTAATCCGGAACTGATCATATGGACTTTTATCATTTATATATCTAAGTAATCCAATTACAAAATGATAAAAGAGCAATTTCCTTTGTCACATAGTTAATTTGTACAAAGAACACCATGTCTTTTATAAATAGTGATGCTATGGGTCATAATTGTCCAACAGTCCAGTCACCTTCCCCGTGCCATAGTCCAAAAATTTACAATGTGTAGAAGAAAATGTCACTTTACAATTCAAATCCTTCATCAATTTATGAACTGAAATAAGGTTTACAGCTAATTTGGGCACATACAACACATTTGTTAGAACCAATTTTGAGGTGATGACAACATCTCTTTGTTCGGTAACTGTAATTAAGGTACCATCTGCTGTAGATTTCTTTTATTGCTAGGACAAGGACTGTAAGAGTTAAAAATATTGAAAAACTGAGTCATATGATATGTGGCCCGGAATCAAATATCCAAGATCCTTTGATAGGAATAAGTGAGGCATTGAGAGAAATGAACTGAAATATTATGCCTGAAACAACCAAGGAAAAATTACCTGAACCTGTCGGTTTCTCTAAAGTTCCAAGTAAATTTTTTAACTTCTAAATCTCTTCTCTATTAAACTCAACTTGGTTATGAAAAAAATTCAATTTCTCCTATTGGTTGCATTGTGGTTACATGTGTCTGTCCTTTTGTCAATCCATTATTCATTGTCCAGTTTCTGTTGTTTGCTTGGTAACTCTGGAAATTTGATGGCTTACCATTAGGTTTCCAACATTTTTCCCTGGTGTGTTGTGGATTTTTACAGTATGTACGCACCAAAAATCTTTATTTCCAGTTTTTGAAGTCTCGGACCATCCAATCTCATTTGTCAGTGTAACACCCCGGTAATCACGGTGACTACTAAGTTATGGATGACATAATAAATGATATAAATCATGTTCAAGCATGTATGGCTCACGAAAGTACTTTTCGGACATTCGATAAATTCCTCATAGTTTCGATACAAAAATTATTTTAAGATTCAATACGGACAACCCTTAGTATTCGAGCCGTAACTTTTTCATACGATCTCCGATTTTTATGAATTATATATCGTCGGAAATCTAAGATCGAGACCTACAACTTCTATGTTGATTATTTGCCCAAAATCAGATCAAAAATAGGTCAAAATATAAATCAGAAATTCGGATGAATAGTACTTGAGGACCCATCGAGAGAATTCTCAAAGTTTCTAGTTTTTTTCAATTAAATCATTATTCAAATTAGCCAAATCAGTCCATAGTATAAATAATGGTTACTATTCATGCATCACTAGAAAATTGAAAGAAGAGAAATCGTGCGAGAGAAGAGAAGAGAAGGAAAAAAGAAGAAAATAAGGGAGAAAGAGAGGGAGAGTGACATTTTCTTTCAAACCCAAAGAAGATTAAATGCAAAGCAACCTACAACAAGCCAAGAAGAGAAGTGACAAGCTTAGAAGGCTTGGAGGATGAAGAAAATCAAATAAGTTGAGGTAAAGAAACTTGACCCAAGACTTAAGTTATGGTATTTTTGTTGGTTTCTATTAAGGTCCCGGATCGATTATAAGCATGAAAAACATTGCGAATACATATCGACGAAGTTGCGGAATACTCACATCGATCGGTTGAGACGATTTGGAGACGAATGAAGCCAAAAAGCCCACTGCCTTTCACGCCTGAACTGACCAGTCCACTGCCTCCAAAAACAGAAATTTGAGATGACAAACGGAGCTCCAAGATTGCGTCAAACGAATCCCGACTCATGGGTGAACCTCCCTACCACCTTTGCATATCTCGTAGTGTGCTACCACCACTTGCGTTTTTTTTTGCCACAAAAACCCAACTCTTGCCTCCCTCATCTCACGGTTTTGTGTGAAACCAGTGAGTGTTTTTGCCCAAATGGGCGTGAGTGTGAAGAAAGAAATGAGAGAGAATAATGTGTTAATTAGTTGGTAAAAACCTTTTCCAAAAAGAGTTTATATATTTTTCATAAAATTATAAAGCATTTACCAAATAAATAAAATGGTAAATACTCCCACCAACTTACACTATTCCAACCACACACATTAACTATTCATTTCACTTTATCAAAGTGACATGTTGTGTGTCCATCACTCAATCAATCACATCCATCAATCAATCAATCAATCACTCAAAGTGACTTTTGATTTGACGCTTGATGTGACGAGTGATTTGATGCTTGATGTGACTTGCGTTGCCGCACTCGAATTCGAAATACGAATGCGCTCGCAATCACACTCGGGCTCGGTTTCGCTAATTCCCAATTAGCGAGTTTTCCGTCGCGTCGTAATTAAATGATTACGCCTAGCGAATTCACTATTCACGTCGTTAACGAAATAATTCTAAATTAATTTGTTCGCCCGAATTAAAATCCAATTTCGATTCCGCGTCGAAATCCAATTTCGTTTAATATATCGAATATATTAATTTATCGATTAATTCCAAATTAATCGTTCTCTCTCTTAAGACGATATATTATCCCAGATAAAATATCTCCGTAATTAATCCTAGATTAATTTTCTCTCTCTTCTATATAATCCCAGATTATTCAAGAGTGCGAGTCATACGTCATCGGTGGATTATCGGGAAGCGACCCATGAGATCCCCGGATAATTCGGCAGTAAATACGGTCGTCGGAATATCCGAATCACGTACGTACCAAGTACTACGTTCTACCGATTTACGAGACAAGATCGGCTTCTAGCAAAGCACGAAGTCTATCCAATTCTCCGGTCATATTCTCTAAGAATATTTAAGATCTATATCAACCGTAGTATACCAAGTATCGTGTATATCGGCCCAGTATCAGATAGTCACGTGCTAGGGCTGAGGCTGGATAAGTGTCTGCCCCGTCCGAAGCACATATCGGATGTCTGGTAACTAGTCTCTATAATCAGATATACATGACCTTGTCATAATATCCCGATGGCCGGCCAGCACTTAAGAGCACTAATACCGTATCCTGCGTGACATCATCTCCACTATGACTGGAGTGATACTTCCGTCTTGACATTACACCCAATACTCTACGATTCTCAATATACCCAGCATTGGCGTACACAGAACCGGTTAGAGTCCTAGACGACCTCAACAAAAGTATACTGATTTTCGTAAGCATTAGCGGTGCAAGTATCAGGTTAAGACCATACACACCTACCCTGATGTCGGACTCCCATAGACACATAGTCATAATACCAATGGGATTCCGAGGGGTCTATCCAGAGCGAAGCTGTTTCCCGTACCATCGGTGAAACACAACCTCCTATCGCACTTGCATGAGTATCCAATACCCAAATATATGAGAACTATGCCGTTGTGCCCTCACAACGCGCACAAGTGCAATACTAGCCTATTCCGCATTATCGATGTCCAGTCTCGATAATACTCCGACTAGGGATATTTAATGATTAATCCTTCGTGGACTGATACTGTCTCATATCATCTCAATCCAGGAACTAATCATAGGGACCTCTCTTCATTTATACATCTATGGTGATCTAATCACAAATGATGAGAGTGCAATTTCCTTGTCACATAGTTAATTTGTACAACAACACTATGATCTGTACAAATAGTGACGCTATGGGTCATATTATCCAACAATTTTCATAAGATGATGTCATGTTAGTATGGTTGGCATGTTAGTGATTGCATTAAGGTGGATAATCAACTAGGAAATGGATTTTGTATTAAGAAATGATCCAAATTATTTAATGCTAGACATTGAGCTAAATTGGAGTTATGAGATTAAACAGTTAATTTGATGATGGAGTGTTGGTTTAGCATGCTTGAATATTGAAGTTTAAAGAATTGTTTGTGTAAAGTTGTAGTGTGAGGGTGTTGGAGATGCATTTAGGTAAGCTAGACATTGGGGAGTAAATCTTTGGGCCTGAAAACAGGCAAGCATCGCGACGCCAACAGGCTAACATCTCAATGCGTAACAAAGTGATGGCCTTTGTTCCACTTCTGCTCGTGTGAGCAT
The DNA here is from genome assembly GCA_019454045.1 of Zanthoxylum bungeanum. Lineage (NCBI taxonomy): Eukaryota > Viridiplantae > Streptophyta > Magnoliopsida > Sapindales > Rutaceae > Zanthoxylum > Zanthoxylum bungeanum. The sequence continues at coordinate 6,192 of SKCR01003576.1, forward strand.
CACAACACTCAACACTTGACGTCGCGACACGAACAGAGAATGCCCTCTGCATCGGTTCTGTTTTCGTGGATGTTGCGCGTGTCGCGACTCAGAATAACAAAACTTATTCACTTATAAGACTTAATAATAATTTTTTTTTTTTAAAGATTTAAGTGTAAAAACATCACAATTTTTAGGACTTAATACATTGTTATCCCAAATTAAAATTGGGAAAAATATAAAAATCTTGCACGCGCCACGCATGTTGGCGTCACCAAGAAAAACGTGATGGTTAAAACTTAAAACCAAACCTAAATTAGCAAATAAAAAAGAAATAGATAATAAAAAATCCGAAAAAAAAACCCAAACGCGCCGAGAAGAAACAAAGGAGAGAGGCAAGTGAGTTAAGCGAGTGGAATTTGGAAGGAAAAAAAATTATCCAGAGATCCCCCCTGATCGCGCTTGGCGAGTGAACTCAAAACCCTAAATCGCCCGCCCACTCGCCTCATACCCACTCGCTCCAATTTCGTTTATTTAATGAAAGATCAAACGATGATTTCATTTTGAGGTTCCAAATCCTCCCCCTTCTCTCTCTCGGATCTAATCTTAGTTTCGTGTTTTAGAGTGCTATTACCTTTTGATTAGCTTCTTCATCACGTCTCTTTTGATTTTCCGTTATGTTTGTTAGCTGGATAACGGCCGAAAGGACAAGTTTCAAAATTTTGATTTTGATTTTTTGCTTTTTTTTAATCTTCATTTACCGTATAACCGCGATGATGTGCAGCTCTTTTGTGACTACTAAATTACAAAACCTTGATTTGCTTGTTAATTTGTATTAGTGCTTGTTGCTTATGTTAGTTTGATTAATAAGCTTTGTGGGTGTAATTAGGTTTTGGTTGGGGTATGATTCAGAAAATTAGGGTTTGTGAATAGTGAATCAGTGATGGTTTTTTTTTTTTTTGGGTGATTTTGGTCAGCTAAAAGCTTTTCATGTTATTTAAAGATATAAAGACAGGTGAATTAACTGCTTAAGAATGCAATTCAGGTGTTTGATGCGGCAGCCCTAGAATGACTTGTTTATGTGGTTAGGTAGTTTTGGAATAAGTATAACTAGGTGCTGTGTATTAAAGTACACTGAAGAAGAGTGAGAAATATTTTATTTTTAGAAAATTTGAGTATTAGGTTTAGTAGGCAAGTATGGTAAGTGAAATATAACTCAGTGGTTATCCTTTAATCAAGTTTAGCACTTTATCTTATATCTATATTTGTTGCATAATATAACTTATATACTATTCTAATTGTAGGAGCTTGATTTCAGGTAGCATTGTACATGATCTGCTGCATAGAGTGGATTTCCTTGATGGAAATAGGGCTTGAACACCTTTTTGTTGAAATGTGGTAAGGTTGGAGAGGGGCCAAAATTTGGTAGATGATATGATGAGCGGTCAAGACAATTTGCACGGTGCTGGTGGTGGCATGAGTGAAAATATGATTGATGTTGTTGATGCTGTATATAGTGGAGATGTGGTAGTTGATTCTTCTAAAATGTCTGTAGTGGGGTTTGAAGGGGAATTAAATTTTGAGCCCCGTAAAGGCATTGAATTTGATTCACATGAGGCAGCCTACTCATTTTACCAAGAATATGCGAAGTCTATGGGATTTACCACTTCGATTAAAAATAGTAGGCGCTCAAAGAAATCTAAAGAATTTATTGATGCCAAATTTGCATGTTCCAGATATGGGGTCACGCCAGAATCAGATGGTGGTAGCAGTCGACGATCAAGTGTGAAAAAGACAGACTGTAAAGCCAGCATGCATGTGAAGAGGAGGGCAGATGGGAAGTGGATTATTCATGAATTCATAAAGGAGCATAATCATGAGCTTTTACCAGCACTGGCATACCATTTTCAAATTAATAGAAATTTAGCTGAAAAGAATAATATTGACATTTTGCATGTTGTTAGCGAACGAACAAGAAAGACATATGTTGAGATGTCTAGACAATCTGGTGGGTGTCAAAATGCTGGGTTTTCAAGTGACATGAATAATCAATTTGATAAAGGCCGGTACTTGTCTTTGGATGAAGGAGATGCTCAAGTTTTGCTAGAGTATTTTAAGCGTATCAAGAAGGATAACCCCAGGTTTTTCTATGCAATTGATTTGAATGAAGAGCAGCGCCTGAGAAATTTGTTCTGGGTTGATGCTAAAAGTAGGGATGATTATATCTATTTTAATGATGTTGTTTCTTTTGATACTTTTTATGTCAATATGAATGACAAATTCCCTTTTTCTCCTTTTGTTGGAGTGAATCATCACTGCCAGCCTATGTTGCTTGGATGTGCATTCATTGCCGATGAGAGTAAGTCTACTTTTATTTGGTTGATGAAGTCATGGCTTAGAGCAATGGGTGGGCGAGCTCCCAAGGTTATAATCTCTGATCAAAACAAATTCTTGAAAACTGCAATAGAAGAAGTCTTGCCAAATACACGGCATTGCTTTGCACTTTGGAATATATTAGAAAAGATTCCTGAAACTCTTGCTCATGTAATCAAGCACCATGAGAATTTTTTATCAAAATTCCACAAGTGCATTTCAAAATCATGGACCGATGAGCAGTTTGATATGAGATGGTGGAAAATGATATCTCATTTTGAGCTTCACGATGATGAATGGGTTCAATCTTTGTATGAAGATCGTAAAAGGTGGGTGCCTACTTACATGGGGGATACCTTTTTGGCAGGAATGTCTACAACTCAGCGTTCAGAAAGTATGAACTCTTTCTTCGATAAATACATCCATAAGAAAATTACTTTGAAAGAGTTTGTGAAACAATATGGTAACATTCTACAGAATAGGTATGAAGAGGAAGCTGTTGCAGATTTTGATACGTGGCACAAGCAGCCAGCTTTAAAATCTCCGTCACCTTGGGAAAAGCAAATGTCAACAGTTTACACACATACGATATTTAAGAAATTCCAAGTTGAGGTTTTGGGTGTAGTTGGCTGCCATCCGAAAAAATCTGGTGAAGATGGAAACATTGTAACATATATAGTTCAAGACTGTGAAAAGGATGAAGACTTTATGGTTACCTGGAATGAATTGAAGTCAGAGGTCTCTTGTTTCTGCCGTCTCTTTGAATACAAAGGGTTTCTTTGTAGACATGCATTGATTGTTCTTCAGATTTGTGGTCTTTCGAGCATCCCACCTCATTATATTTTGAAAAGGTGGACAAAAGATGCAAAGAGCAGGCAGTTAATATCTGAAGGTGCAGACTGGTTGCAGACTAGGGTGCAACGTTACAATGATCTATGCAAACGAGCCATTGAATTGAGTGAAGAAGGATCATTATCTGATGATAATTACAGTATTGTTTTTCGTGCACTAGTAGAAGGGCTGAAAAATTGTGTGAATGTGAACAATTCTAACAGTAGTGTTTTGGAATGTAGTAGCCATATGCAAGGTCTTCGAGAAGCAGACGAAATAAATCAAGGAAGCATTGCTACCAAGTCAAATAAGAAAAAGAATACAATTAGGAAGAGGAAGGTTAGTTCTGGATCCAAATTTGTTAATTTTTTTATTTTTTTTGGTAATGGTTACTACTGCCACTGTGTTGCAACTGAAAAAAATATTGAAACAGGAATAATATTGAACCATGTTCCATTATTTCAGGTACAATCAGAGACGGATGTCTGTCTTGTTGAGGCACAAGAAAGCTTGCAGCAAATGGTTCGTTCCATCTCAGTTTTAGTCATGATGTAATTGTCATTTTCATCTGATGCAGTTGCAAATGATGTTGCGGTTCCGTTTACTTGTCTATCTAGTTTGTATTTAAGAACATTTCAGACTGTCTCGTAACTAGTAAATTCCGAAGTGTGTCAGATACATAGTTCTTTCTCTGAAATATAACAGGTTCTGAATCTGCCTGAGTATGATTCTGATTATCTTAATCTTGTAATTTGTTTCTCCGCCAGTGTGATATGTTGGATCATAATATCTTAATTTGGCTTTAATGCTCGTAGGATAATCTAACTTATGATGGGATCACCCTTAATGGTTTTTATGGTTCTCAGCAGAATGTGCAAGGCCTGGTATAACAATTTTTACTAGTTTGACTATTATTTAACAAACTATGATGTGCGGTTTCCTGAATAAAATTTAGTCTCAGTTATATTAATATTGACTGGATCTGATTGCAGGTACAGTTAAATCTAATGGAGCCACCTCATGATGGGTACTATGTTAATCATCAGAGCTTGCAGGGGCTGGTAAGTACTGCTTGAGTTAATGATGATAAGATGTATTTGTAAGGAATCGACTACATGACTGTTTCGTGACAACTTGACTTGTTTGTGTATCCGTAGGGTCAGTTGAACTTGATAACACCCAGCCATGATGGTCTTTTTGGGTCTCAACAAAGCATGCATGGGCTGGTATGGTTGTTTAAAAATCGAGACTAGTGACATGAAGATAAATTTAATAATGAGAATCAATGTAAATGCTGAAAATTTCCCTAATTATGCTTCTGTTGATGTAGGGACAATTGGATTTCCGACCTCCAACTAGCTTCAGCTATGGTCTGCAGGTTGGTCCAGAAGACAAGGTATTTGCACATAGCAAATGCGTATAAGTGGCACTTCCTAATATTATGTCATTTCATGTTGCCTAATCTGCAGGATGAGTCCCATTTGAGACCTACACAGTTACATGGCAATGCTCCAAGACATCCATAGAGAAGAAACACCTTGATCTGTGATTTGAAGCGTGCAAAAATTGATTAAAACCTTGATTAACTGCTGCTGAAGATTAGTACTCAAGTAGAGCAGAATTATTCAATCAGAGGTTCTTAATTAGAATTGACATTAGATATGCCAACCCCAATGGTCTCACTCCATGCATCGAGTTCTACTAGGTGGTGTCAATACTCAATAGGAAGGCTCGTTGAGTGTTTTGCATCAGTTCTACTGATCCTATTTAACTGCAAAACCAATGTCGCGACACCATTGGGAAAACAAGACTTCTGCTCTCCTGAGGTGCAGGTTTGTTGGTTTGATGGGAATGAAATTAAGAAATGCACTTGTCCTGTGCACGTCATCATTTTATTTGTAGAATGGCCTGTAGTAATTTCTGTGTGTGAATGATCTTGTTGAATTCTTATGCATGTCATTTTACTGTTTAGCAATGCGAAAATGCTTATTTCAAAACTGTTCATGATTATTTTTATGCTGCTTTGGAGAAATTACGTAGATTAAACCCAGATGATGGCTATGAATCCTTATGTGACAGATGTCCGGTTTTCCCAAAATATTTTCCCCTTTTGTTTGCATCATTTTGACAAAAATAGTGAAAACAAACGATCGGAGAGTTATTTCAAAGTTCAAAAATTGGGGCCTTGTTCCTACATCCTCTTCTTGGGCCTTTATTGGGCCTTATGATTTCTTGGACCCCTCTTTTTTCTGCCTCCTCGGGAATCCAAGCATCGCATCTCATAAAATATCGGTTTTCCCGGTTTTCCCATTGCACTCCCTGTTGTTGTGAAACCCTTACTCTATGACATCCTTAGATTCAATTCCAAAGCTTCTATACTCAAACGACTTTTTCATCCTCTTCCTCTGATAGGATTCAAAGACTTAGAGACGACATTGACGTCCCCCAGGACATCTACTTGCAACCCCTTCCCGAGGGCCCGTCCTGTTGGGAGACTGACCCATCCGCCATCCCTCACGGTAGTATCGTCCTTGGGGAGTATCACATTCGGATCCTGCAATTCCCTCTTCATCCCTTGCTCCACTACATCTGCGTGCTCTGCAATCTACACTTGATGCAGCTGAACCCCGAACGCCCTTCGATGCATCATGGGCTTTATTATATTCTCGATAGTCAATGATTCGTGCTTGTCCATCAACGACTTCTTCATAATTTTCTCCGTGACGAAGGCCGGTTCTGCCGACGGGGTGAATATGTATACCTTCTCCCCCAGAAAGTCTATTATTATGTTCACGGGGCTACCTCAAAGACTGGTCGTCTAAGTTGGCGGTGACTGGCAACTGGCAGACCGTCAACGTTGACCGAATCGTCTTCCCTTTGTGACTGACCGTGAACCAAGGTATTTCCATAGCCTCCATTTACGAATATGACTATTCTTTTTTTGGCTAACCTAGGGTCTGATCTGTTTTGCTTTTGGCCTATTCTTTTTCTCTTAGCTCCCGAATCTGTATGCATCCCTCATGTCCTGAGCTGTCCAAGGATAGGATCAAATACTTGCATCGGTTTGTGGTCTGAGGGGAAACAAGGTGTTTCATATTCATAGGGTGGTGAACAAAGATGGCCTCCAGGCCCAGATGCGTTGTGGTCCTTACTTCTCCCTCTTGGTTGTGGGTGATCATGCGTCTTTGTTTTTGGAGGAAAAAAATTGGTTCTTCCAGCACAAATCCCATTTTGAATAGAGGTTCAAATGTAAGTCAATTCTTGCTAAAGATTTGAACCTCTTTGCTCCTGAAACAGTTGCTACCTCTGAGATTATTCCTCCTGATGATCTCGACTGGATAAATTTGAAAAAACTCAAAGGGAAGAAGAAGGGTGTTGAATGGAGTAAAGACCTTTATGTAAAGAGGGCCATAATGAAACTTCCTTATAAACCCGAAAGTCTGAGCTTTAAAATACTGACAGCTGCATCAAAGGGCACTCCTAATGACCATATTATGCTCTCAAAGACAAAATATGATACTGTTGCAGCCTAGATTTCACAACAACCTCATGCTACCATCTCTGTTGTAACCCCAACCCTAGAAAAGGTAAGTCTAAGAAGGAGCTATGGGCTTCATTTTCTTTTATTGTTATCCTTATCCGTGTTCATCCCAGATCTCCAACTCCCGAGGACGAGACGAAGGGTCAACTCTCAATTCGACGCAAGAGGTTGAGGCTCGAATGCGAACAGTCTGGTCATTCGGGGGTAGAGATAGAGTTAGGCTCAACTGGTATTACTCCCGGGCATGTCGTCTTGACCTCCGGATTTGCTTCGCCAATCTTGCCTATGTCTTCACCTCCTACTTCCACTTCGAAGTCTCTTGCTTCCAAATCGCCAGCCTCTGCCCCTTGCCTCAGTTGGCCCGTGCTGCATCACCTATGCCACTGCTACACTCAGGGTCTACCCATGCTTTTGATACTAATGAGTTCCAGAACTTTCCGGGGTCAGTACGCTCTGTCATCTCCTCCCCCTCTACGCAGCAAGGTTTGATTTCGTTGCTCCAAGCTCCAGTCCTCAGTAGAGGCATCTTGTAATTTAGCGGGATTAGTGACATCTGTGCGGCCCAACAACTTCAAGTAGCGTAAGATCACCTCCAAGAGGTTCAGAATGAGTTGGCCAATGCCTAAGAAACAATGTAGTCGATGAGGAAGGAATTGGAGCGCGAGGCTGAGGCTCGCAAGAAAGACTCATCCGCTCTGGCAGTCGCCCAATCAGAACTTGTGGCGACTAAGAAGGAGTTGGCCCAGCTAAAAATTCAGAATCAGGACCACTGTGCAGAGCTGGCCACGACTGCTGGTGAAAGGGAGAAGCTTCAGCAGGTAGGGCTCTCACCTCTATAACTTCTGACTTTTGCTTTGTTTCTCATTTTGTCATCTTTTTCTAATGTGCTATCTTTTTACAAGAGTTGGTTGTGTCCCGGAAGCAGCGATAAGACTTCACTGTCAGGCATACTGTTATGAGTCTAAAGATCTCTAAGCTAAAGGAGCAGCTTCAGGAGGCTAACGGTCGTCGTTAGGTTGAGCTCGAGTTCATTCTTTCCTAGTCTCATGCGTGGTATAATGCCATCAGTCAGGTGAACAGCGCAAGATGCTATCGCTTGGGCTGGGAGGATCGTGTCAAGGTTCATGTTGACAGAGTTTATCAATAAGGTCCTAACGACTATGATGAAGTGGCTGGGGTCGCGAATCGAAACTATGACTCAGACTTCTATATTCAATGTCGAGGCCTCTAGATCGACTTTCTGGATGCAGAGGGTGAATCTGAAAATGATCTGGTTTTCAGAGATGCTACATAATCTTCAGACGTTGGTCCTCACACCCAAACTGATCCTAACTTGTTTCAGGCTCTTTCGGATGATGTCATTCTTTTGGAGGCTCCTTCAGTTGTGACTGATCCAGAGCTTGTCTGAAACACTCACAAAGTGGTTCATTTACTCCCAAATATAAGAATGTCGAAGTAATAAAATAATCAGGTAAGTCCATGGTTGAACCACATAGAATATATGTAATAGAATAAAATAATAATTCGAATAAAAAAAAAAAGCTTGATTTGTTTGAAGTAATTGAAAATTTTAAATTAAACTGTAACAATAAAATAAAATGGTGGGGCTATGAGATCAACTTTTAATATTTCAAATTTAGAAATATTACTTTTTATAATATATAAATTGTCAATATTACCAAGTTAATTTATTTGAGGAATTAATTATGCCAAAACAAATAAAACCAGCCATAAAGACGGTGATAGTATTTGTCAATAACAAGTCTAGTAAGGTACTCAATTATGTCAAATAAATAAAACCAGTCATATAGGCGGTAACAAAGTTTGTCAATAATTAATCCAGATTTAAATTAAATATTAATCATTAAATTATAATTTATATATTATAATAAAAATAAGATTAATCTATATTTTTGTATTAAAAGTTTCATTCCTTACCACAGTAAAATGAAATTAGCTACTTATGATTTGAATAAAACACTCATAATTTTATTATTGAAAGAAAAGCTTTAAAAATTCAAACACACAAGAGCTGAAATTCCATAAATTTTCAGAGAAAATTATGAACTCTCGAGCTGAATTTTTTAAGGTGCTGAGCACCTCTATTTATAGTAGAGGGCTCAATACCCTCCATCTTCTTTCTTTCTTCTTTCTATTTTATTCAATAAAATATTAATATATATATATATATATAAAATCATGGTGAGACCTCCAGTAAAATATATAAAAAATATTATATATATAAGATCTTGGTGAATCCTCCAAAATATATTATATAATATATATATTATTATATTAATAATAATAAAATACATGTGTAGGTAAATACATTATAAGCTCATTTTGTTGTCAATCTAAACATGGTGAATGATTTTCAAGTCCAATTTGAATCTAGTTGTCACATTCTTTTTGGATTTTCTGGTTCCTGGAATTAAGATCTCATATCTCATTTTGTTGAGCTACCGAAATAGTATTTTACTTACACAATAAATAAAAATCACAATAAAACATAAATATAATTATTATTTTATAAATGTGATAAATTAAGGGGATTTATGAAATTATGTGTAAAATGATTCGTTTCTCTTTTATTAAGTATACATTTTTTAATGCTCATCAAACCCCCAACCAACTTATTACTAGTCCCTAATAATTTAAGCAAAAACTTAAAAGAAAAATTCTTATCCAAGTTAATAATTATTTTCTTTCTTTCTAAATAATCAAATAAGTAAATTCTCTTGTCGTTTTACCATTCTTCTATACACACATAAAACAAGGTATTAATCAATTCATTGTGCCCACAATATTCATAGGTCTTGTTGAAAAGAGAGTAATATTTTTTTCCTAAAATTATAAAAGAATTCACACCTTTTTTTGGCAATGAAAGTTTATTTACAAATACAAAAATTATTATTAATTTTTAAGACATCCTCAATCCTTGTCACGAGTTTTGAGCTAGTGACTTCCAAACCAGTTGGCTTTAGGACACTATGTGTTAAGACACCCCTACAGACTTAACTGCTCATATATCAAATGTTAAAAAGAAGAAGTGTCTGATTTCATTAAGCTTTCTTTTTAACCTAATGAGTTTCGGGTCAGTGACTCCCATAACAGTTGGTCTTAGGATATTAAGTGTTAAAACACCTCTACAGACTTAATTGCTCGAGTTAGAGAGACTAAAAAATTGAACTTATTCGCATAATTTTTTTTTACAAACTCAAGTTTTACCATTTTTCGCAAACAATCACTACTTGCTGAGGCAAGATGTCCGGTTACTAAGTAAAAGCTTGATTATTATTAATATCATTTTTTAAACTAACTCAAACTCTACCGTTTTACGCAAACAATCACTGCTTGATGTGACAATATGTCCGGTTACTAAGTAAAAGCATGATTATTTATTTTTTTTTTTATAATAAAAATACAAATTCCACTCCCTTTAGGTGCTAACTCTAACAAACTAGAGAACTTAATATTACAAAATTTTCACTTACAATCCATGATCATATATTACCGTGTATGTTAGTAATACCTGTCAAATGAGCATATGAAGATTAAATTTATTCAATATTATGGAGAATTCATAAATTTAAATGATTCAAAAAGAAAGGAATAAAAATAAATTTTTACGAACATTGAGATACGTCTCAGGAACGAAAACTCCTTACACTGCCATCTCTGAACAATAATTTCACTTGGTTAGTCAAAAGTTTATTGTTGGTTTGTGTGTAATTGTTTTTGAAAAGCATAAGAGAAAATCAACACAAAATATTTTTTATTACACACAAAATAACAACAAAGTAAAAAAAAAAATATAATAAAAACTTTTTTTTTTTTACATAAAACAACAACACGAAAACGGAAATATTTTTTTTACAAAAAGGAAAACACAAAAAAAAATGAAAAACTATCTAGTCAACTATCCCCTCCCCCAATAAAATTGAGACATTATCCCCAAAGTCTGAATAAGGAAAAGTAGAGTTTAGAAGACATTACCTGATTAGGGTGGAATTGACAATTGAATCTATAACATTGCTACTAAAAATAAATGTTACATATTAAAACAATAAAAGGAAATCAAAACAGTAAATCATATGTATTGATAGTTGTGATCGTGGCTCAAATTTTCCTATGATTTTATGTCAAGTAATGGCTTGAACGCTCTATATGGGTCGATGATATGCTTCCTATCTAATTTTCTTATAAATTGACAAACAAAGTTTTTAAAGTCAGATTTCTGAGACTATATTGTTGTCTTTCTTTTTGAAATTATGTATGTAAATTGCGAATCAGTTTATCAAATCCATTAGGATGCGTCTCAAGAGTCAATGATATATTATTTCAAAGTGATTCTTTTACTCCCAAGTATAAGAGTGTCAAAGTAATAAAATAACACGGTAAGTCTGGGGTCGATCCACAGGGAATAAATTTAATAGGATAAAATAATAATTCGAATAAAAATAAAAAGGCTTGATTTGTTTGAAGCGATTAAAAATTTTTAAATTAAAATGCAACAATAAAATTAAATATTGGGGTTAGGGGATTTAGTTTTAATATTTCAAATTTTGAAATCTTACTTTTTATAATATATAAGTTATCAATATTACCTTGTTAATTTACTTCAGGAATTAATTATTCCAAAATAAATAAAACTAGACATAAATGTGATGATATCATTTGTCAATAACAAGTTCAGTCAGATACTTAATTATGTCAAATAAATAAAACCAGCCATATAGGCGGTAACAAAATTTTTCAATAATTAATACAGATTTAAATTAAATATTGATTATTAGATTACAATTTAAATATTATAATATAAATACGATTAATCTATATTTTTATATTAAAAGCTTCACCCTTTACCCCAGCAAAATGAAATTAGTTACTCATGATTTGAATAAAAACACTTATAATTTTATAACTGAAAGAAAAAGAAATTATAAGAAAGCTTTAAAAATTAAAACAAATAAGAGCTGAAATTCCACAAATTTTTTATAGAAAACTATGGACTCCCAGGCTAATTTTCTAAGGTGCTGAGCACCTCTATTTGTAGTAGAGGGCTCAACACCCTCCATTTTTTTTTTTGGTTGCCATCACCAAAAGGTGATATATATAAATTTTGGTGGGACCTCCAGTAAAATATATAAAAAATATTTTATATATAAAATCTTGATGGATCCTCCAAAATATATAATATAAATATATAATTATATTAATAATAAAAAAATACATGTGTGGGTAAATACATCATAAGCTCATTTTCTTGCCAACTTAAACACGGTGAATGATTTTCAAGTCCTATTCGAATCTATTTGTCACATTCTTTTTGGGTTTTTTGGTTCCTGGAATTCAGATCTCATATTCATTTTTCATGTTGAGCTTCCAAAGTAGTATTTTACCTACACAATAAATAAAAATCACAATAAAATATAAACATAATTATTATTTTACAAATGTGCTAAATTAAGGGGATTAACGAAATTATAAGTGTAAAACGATTCATTTCTCTTTTATCAAGTATAAACTTTTTAATGCTCATTGATAAGTGCATGAAAGTGTACTTTGAACATCACTAACTCGGCTTATCGATCAGATGTTTTAATTAGAGTCATTTTGTGCTTTGTTATTAGGATGCAATGGAGCAAGAAGAATGGAGCAATTATGCATGTTTCGGGACCTAACGGAAGCATCGGACGCACGCGGGAAGAAGCAAGACGCAAGATGCAAGACGCGCGAGCCAGCGAAGAGGAACTTCAATGGCGCCGCGGCGCCCAATTCCTTGGCACCGCGGCGCCTGCACCAGATTCACGCCCATCCAAAATTCCTGTGAGTTGGGCACTGCGGCGCCCAAACACCAGCGCCGTGGTGCCCCGGACGCCCCAAAACCTTGATTTTTGACGTCTTTGATGCGTATTATGATTCTGAGGCCTCCCTCTATAAACCCAACTTCGTCCAAACCCCAAGGGAGGAGAAATATAGAGAGAAAAAAAGGAGAAAACAAAATGTAAAGAGCCACAAACTTTAAATCAAGAGACAAGAATGAAG
>SKCR01003577.1:0-26989 GCA_019454045.1 Zanthoxylum bungeanum
GAGCATACCCGAGCCGGAAATAAACATTGGTCTCGGCGGTACAAGAGCAGACCCGAGCCAGGAAGAAACATCGATCTCGGCGGTACAAGAGCAGACCCGAGCTGGAAAGAAACATCGGTCTCGGCGGTACAAGAGCAGACCCGAGCCAGAAATAAACATCGGTCTCGGCGGTACAAGAGCAGACCCGAGCCGGAAAGAAACATCGGTCTCGGCGGTACAAGAGCAGACCCGAGCCGGAAAGAAACATCTATCAACAAAACGGACTCGGCGGTACAAGAGCAGACCCGAGCCGTAAAACAAATATCAAACTATTGTGTGGACCACAACAAACAAGCATAAATAAATGTCAGCCTAAGACAGAAGAGATCTTACTCACATTTTTGGGATCCATTGTCTTTCTTGCAACTCTACAAAGGTCACTACAAGTAAGACTCTTCTTAATACATCCTCTCTGCATCTCTGCATCCCATGCATCCGACCGGATGACTTCCGCTATCAACTTTGGTCGACCTCAAAAACAGAATGGTCTATGTACTCACTGAGATAGCCTTCTTTCACCAAGTCTTCCACCTGCTCCCGCAGGTCTCTGCACCCATTCGTGGCATGTCCCCTTACGTTATGGTAGATACAGTAAGCCCTACTATTTCCATCCTCAATCGGGAACCTCCTCAAATTAGGCTCGGCCAACAGACCTTTATCCTGGATTTCCCGAACTATCTGGGCCATATGTTTGTTCAGGGGGGTGTATACTGTCCTCCCCGCGACACGGTTGACTTGGTCAGATGACTTTATCTCTTGAACATGATTACTCGGAGGTGTCGGTCTGAGTTTCTTCTGCTCTGGGACCGATCTCCTCAAATTTCTGATCGAATCCCACTGATTGTCTGACCTGAGTATCTTAGCCTTTCGGGTGTCTACTCCCCGGACAATCTTTTTCTCCTTCTCTATTAAAATAAACTTCCTGGCCAACTCCAGGGCAGTGGCATAATCCGATACGTCTTGAATCCTCAGGTGAGTCCACAACTTCCCGATCTTCAGACCTCCCTTGAGACTTTCTAGCGCTTCCGATGACTCGTACGCTCCGACCTCGAGCACCAAATTGTGGTACCTTTCAATAAAATTCCTCAGGGGCTCATCATCCCCCTGCTTCATCAGTCTCAATTCTCCCACCATTTTCTTTGGGACGCATGCCCCTTTGAAGTGTCGTATGAATGACTTCCTCAGTTGTGCGAAGTTGCTGATGCTCCTTGGGGCTAGGCTTCTATACCATAGAATGGCCGGTCCGGCCAGAGTTAGGGGGAACACTTTGCAGATGGCGTCCCCTGTTACCCCTTGCACCTCCATTAGTAGGACGAAACCTTCAATGTGGGTTTTCGGATCAGTATGGCCCTTGTATGGTGTCATGGTCGGCATGCTGAATCTTTTTGGGAATTTTGCCGACCTTATTTCTTCTGTGAAGGGAGATTCAACCTCGTCATCCCGAGCATCTGATGTATCAGTTTTGGGGTTTACTCCCCACTTGGCCATTCTTTTCTTAACCAAGACTTTATACTGCCATCTGTGTCACTATGCTGCCTCCCGCGGCCTCCTTCGCGTCTGTCACCACGGGTGTGGCGTTCCTTATGACCTGAGACTTCCCGTCCAGTTTCACCATGCTTCATATTTCCCCTTCTGGTGTCGCGGGGGCTATCATAGGAAGAATATGGTGATTGTCTCCCCTTTTCTTCTTCCCACGTATCCTCCGTTTGTAAATCTTTTTCTACCACTACGGACCTCATCCCGTAGGGACCCTTCCTCATCGGTTCATCGTCATCACTCACATCGGCGACCCTTTTTCCATCTGCTTTTTCACCTCTTATTCGACTGGTTCCGACTTCGGGTTTTTCGTTGTTCGTTTCCTCCATTCTCTTCAGTTTGTTCATCATGGATTTCAGAAGGATTTGATTTTCCTCCCTATCTTTCCTCATATTTTCCTCCATTTTCTCCATCCAATCTGCAGCCGAGCTCCCTGATGATTGGTGGTTTCCGCCTTCCGCCATCGTCTCACTACGCGAGTTGCTTTTTGTTCGATTTCCCCACAGACGGCGCCAACTGTTGACGGCTGATTTTGGTCTCAGGGTAATACAGGAATATTACCTCCGAGGGAATCCTCCTCCAACTGTGAATTTGTTTGGTTATGGGGGACCAAAAGCAAACTTAGCAGAAAACAAGAAAATACGCCAATCAGACAAGGTGATTTAACGTGGTTCGGTGGATTTGGATCCGACCTACGTCCACAGACACAAAAAGGATGGTACTTTTATTGTTGAAATATGCTTCTCGGATCTCTTTTGTGCTTACAAGTCAGAGCTTGATGATTCTGATGCCCACTTTTTACCTTCAACTTGTTACCCTTATTCTCTCTTTTTTTGTTGTCTTCTTCTCTTCACTCTACCCTTCTATTTATAATAGTGTAGAAATCATATTCCTATTTGTACAAGAATTTCCTAGTTGAAACTATTCACTTTTCCCATAAGGATTCCTAGTCAAAACTATTCCCTTTTCCCATAAGGATTCCTAATCAAAACTACCTTTACTTCATTTATCCTATTAGGATATTAACTCACCAGTTTTCCTTATGAAAATAGGATAACTTGTCATCTTATCCACAATGATAGGGTGTTATCTTCTGGAGCACGCCTCGCTATATGGTCGGTCTTCATGAGGTCGGTCACAATAGTTTTTTGTACTGAGAGTGCTACTGTCGACCTGATAATTGCCCGGTCATCCAATCTTTAAGTGGTCGGGTTAACGATCTTAAGTGCTCGGCCCCTGACTCATGTGGTCGGGTCGGTATTAATAATCCAGACCAATAAGGGAATTACCCTTTTACCCCTGTCGTGCTGCTTAAATGACATAGTGCCCGGAAAACAGCATCAACAATAAATATTATGAAACTTTTTAAATAAAATTATAAATAGTAATTTGAATATATTTATTGAAAATTCTAAAAATAAATAAATAAAAACTTAAATGGATAATGTGGATAGAATGTTGATGTTACCTGATCCTTGTTCATTCTCTAAATAAGAAATTGGTATTAAATTTTTTCTGTTCTCGTCCATGATGTTAATTTTTAAATTTTTCATCCCCAATCTCCACCACAATTGAGTATAGGGTTGGCAAACGGGTTGAGTTTTGAAAAGTCTAACCATAATTTAAGTGTTTTTTTTTTATTTAAACACGGGCATGAGAAAACACAATAAGAATATTAATTTAAAATTTAAGTAAATAATATTTTCCAATATCTTGAAAATATTAATAAATAACACTTGAATTTATGGATATATTATTCCAAATCTGACTAATTTAGTAACCATAATTGGGGAGGGTCCCCGAGAGCCACTGTAAATTTATGTCGTCATTATATAGGTATGGTTGTTGGGAAATATGCGTTGTTGGCAAATATGCTTATAGTGAGACTTGAACCATGGATATAATGGTTTCAAATGCATACTTGGTACCATCAAGCCAACAATGGTTCAAATTTCACTAAAGGCTATTTGCCCACATAAGGCTATATGCTTAACCACCACTCCATGTGGGGAGATTCCCTACCGGGACAAAGTTGTGTTGAACAGATCTAGAGAATAGACCCAGATATCTCGAAAATTATATTATGTGCCGGGTGTATATATCATCTCTCTCACAGCAGGCGGGCCCCATAACTGTATGGGGCCCGCCTGCTGTGAGAGAGATGACATATACACCCGGCATATGATATACCACCTCCAGATATCTCATATCTCTGTTGAGTATGCAAAACAAACAAATGACCTCGTGAGATTAAGGTTGCATAAAAACACCTTCACCAACGGACTTCGATAGCTGTTTACATTAAACTTAGTACATTTACAATCCTTATCTTTAAATCTACACAACTATAAAAATATAATGAACAATCAGACATTTATAAACTGTAAAATTACACTTGAAGTTTCGATCGTCGTCACCACTATCAAACAACTGCGGGTTAAGACTTACAACCACCACCTCTCGCTTTCTCAAATGGTGGTGGCTGCTATTCAGCAAGTAGAATGTGGAGTAATATCCACTCAATTGATATCATAAAGTGATGATCTGTAACGGATGGGGATTATGTTATGGAAAGAAAGAGGAAAGTATAGTTTTGAGGTGTGTGTTGTATTTTTTAAAAGTAATATTTTGTCATCACTATGTGTTATAAGAATTGTAAGCAAATTCACTTTAGGATATAATAAAATTTTTGAGATGTAACACACCACTTTATTGAATCTCTACTCGAGAATTTTGAAGGAAAAAATATTATATCTTATAAATAAATTCGTGCCCTATTTATAGACAATCAAAAATTACCTCAAAAAAACATACTTTTTAATCATGTTTTTTCTTATCAGAGTCTTATTGTCGAGCCAATGAGAAACCACTGTCACGCCAATGAAAAACCATTGTCACGATAATATGCATGAACATCTAATTATCGCGACAATATAAGTTAAAATGTTATTTTGTATCAGCGCCTCATTGTCGCGCTAATGAAAAACCATTATCGCAATAATATTAGTCAGAATGCTCTTTATGTCTTAAGGTCTTATTGTCGCACCAATAAATATCCATTGTCGCGATAATGGAAGTCAGAGTGCATTTTTTTTTACATCAGAGGACATGAAATCGGTTATTTCAGTTAACTTTACTTTTGAATTTTCTTTTCTTTTTTAGGGCGTTGCTCCCGAGTCCGCACGGAGGCGCTGCCCCCTCAATCCACCACGACCTGTTCAGGCAGGTCGAACCCTGCGACCTGTCTGGCAGGTCGATCCCCAACCGTTAGCGTAGAGCAATAATCGAACCAACATATATTTA
This sequence comes from Zanthoxylum bungeanum, assembly GCA_019454045.1. Taxonomy (NCBI): domain Eukaryota; kingdom Viridiplantae; phylum Streptophyta; class Magnoliopsida; order Sapindales; family Rutaceae; genus Zanthoxylum; species Zanthoxylum bungeanum. Next base: position 4,879 of record SKCR01003577.1, read on the forward strand.
TGACCTTCATATGTTATAACAGTTTACATTAATAAATTAATCATTATTTTTTAAATGTATATCTAAATTCAACAACATATTAAAAATTATAATTTATGACTTAAACAAAAGTGCCTATGATATTATTATGAAGGCAAGTTGTGACACTTACTGCCATCAACTCCATTGGGCACAACAAATGAGATGGTCCTGTTGCACTTACTAAAATCAAAATATATTTATTAATTTTTTTTCTTAACTAATTTACGGTTTGGAATTCTATGCAGACCGTACATAAATATAATGCATGGATTATAGAAATTCTTATTCAAATTTAATGGACTTCATTTATTTATTTTTAGCAAACAATTCCTCCGATCACTTCATATGAAGATTATATATTTATTTTGATACGATTGATTCCTAGAATAAATGAAACCATAAGTTTAATTAATAAACATTCACAAAGTAGTTCTTTACTCTCAAGTATAAGAATGTGGAAGTAATAAAATAATCCGGTAAGTTCGGGGTCGATCCACAAAGAATAAATGTAGTAAAATAAAATAATAATTCAAGTGACAAAAAAGCTGAATTGTTTGAAATGATGAATAATTTTAAATTAAACTGCAACAATAAATTAGAATAGTGGGGCTAGAGGATCCAATATTAATATTTCAAATATAAAGAAATCTTATTTTTTTATAATATATAAATTGTCATTATTATCCAGTTAATTTACTTCATGAAATAATTATACTAAAATATATAAAACCAGTCATAGAAGCGGTGATAACATTTGTCTATAACAAGTCCAGTTATGTACTCAATTATGCCAAATAAATAAAATCAGCCATAAAGGCAGTAAGAAAGTATGTCAATAATTAATCCATATTTAAATTACTCTCTCATATAATATGGGGTAAAATATTAACTATGCCAACCAAAATTTGATTGTTTACAGAGAATCAAGACACTCACAAATATAAGAGAATATAAAATATATTACAGTTATTTGAGGATATTCAGTTACTGTGTTCTTACAAGGATTTGAACAATCAGTAAAAACAAAACACAAAAAGGAAATCCAGAATCAGCCTATGTCGCTCAGCCCATGAGATAGTGCTTCAGACCCTGATGAGTTGGTTCAGACCTAGATGAGCAGAGCGGACCCTGATGAGCAGAGCGGACCCTGATGACGAGCAGACCCTGACGAGCGGAGTCAGACCCTGATGACCAGACCCATACGAGCAGACCCTGGAGAGCGGAGTCAGACCCTGATGAGCAGACCCACACGAGCAGACCCTGGCGAGCGAACCCTGATGAGCAGACCCTCACGAGCGGACCCTGAAATCAGCCCCTAACGATCCAATAACCAAATTGGAAACGAATCAGTAAAGAAGATCAGACCCAATGCTTCAATATTTCGAGGCTTGTTGATGTGGCAACAATCTCCTTAAAATAAATTCGTCTCATACCGAAGGTGCAGTAGAACATGAGACGTTTGTTTCCCAGGATGCAACGGAAACAAACAATATGGGCACCACCAAACTTGTTTTCAACGAACCACAAAGTGTTCGAACTCTTCCAACAAAAACAAAGAAAATCCGAGGAAAAACGCTTTTTCTTAAAACGAAAACTGTGTGTTTCTTTTGTCTTGTGTATTCTCTCTCTCTCAAAAACGAAAATACTGCCCCATTTAAAAAGAAATAAACATGCCAATTAAATCACATTAGTGGGAGACCTTTCATTTGCAGTAACCACCAAGTTAATTAATAGAATTAATTTAACTGTTATGGAACTTCAAAAGGCTTGGAAAAATAAAGAGACAGACTTGTAAAAATTGGCTGGGCCGGGCCCGCACAATTTGGTCCGGCATTCGTGTACGCAGGACGCGCGAGTGCACACGAGTCAGGCCTGATCGGATTTTGATTTGCACCTCCTTGCGCGCGCACGTAGAGAGAGCATCTATCCTTATATCACTTACCCATCTACTTATGAGCAATTATATATAAGCACAATTTCTCTCTATTAGCTTTCTCATGTGGGACAAGCTCATTTCTCCTTATTTTCCAACACCAATGAGTGAACTTTGAGCAAAATTTCTCATTCACCCAAGCACCATTTTAAGCATATGAATATACAATTCCGAACCACTCACGAAGGAGTATCTGAATCACTAAAAAACAACCACTAACACGAAGTGGACCATGCTTAAAATTGTACCACAAAATGCTTACTTGTGAGCATTTTCCAACAAAATTTTAGTCTTCATATTACAATTAATATATTATAATATAAGTAAGATTAATTTATATTATTATATTTAGAGTTTCACTTCTTTTACTCCAGTAGAATGAAATTAGCTACTCATGATTTGAATAAAAACTTGCATAATTTTATTACTAAAAGAAAAATAAATTACAATAAAAATAAAACACATAATACACTTTTTTTCAAATTCTTCAAGACAAAAAATGAAAGAAGAATGAAAAAATGAGAGATGAGCACCTCTATTTAAAGTAGAAGTGCTCATCTCTCAATTATTAATTACAACTTTCCAAAATCAAATACAAACAATAAATTTTTACTAATTTTTTTTTCTTTTCCTTTTATGATTTTTTTATTTTTTTATATCATTTGTAAAATTTATCACCAATTTTTATTTTATTATTTTTTAATTTTTATTATTTTACTTTATTTTCTAATAATTAAAATTACATGCAACACACATTGATTTCTTCACCGATTTCAACCTTGAAAACCTCATAAATAGAAATTTTGTAAAAAGAAAGTTGTAAATTTTGAGTATTCTTTCATCTGGAACTGGAATCGCCTCAATCAGATATCATAGTACAAAGTTATGGCCAAATTACGAATATCACGCAAAATTGAACTTTCCGAAATTGTATACTGTTAGAACGTCATTTCAAGTTTCTGGCCTCCAAAATCCAAATATCACGTCAATTTTTCTAGTTATACATCCAAAGTATTCTTTTACCTACATAAGAAATAAAAATCACAATAAAATTATATATAACATAAATTTAATTATTATTTTACAAATGTGCTAAATTAAGGGGATTAATGAAACTACAAGTGTAAAATGATTCATTTTCTTTTTAATAATGTACACTTTTTAGTGTTTATCATTAACAACAATAAGTTATGAAGGGTCCACAGATTTTTCAATTATCCTGAATCTTGAATTGAACAGTTTGATATCACGAATTTTGATTAGGATTTGAATTTGTAAGCTAAAAGTCAGGATTCGGGATAAAAAATTATCTTGAATCCATATATCAAATAATACAAGATTTTAAATCTCGAATTTCATTCGAAATTAAAAAAAAAAAAAAATCCACTAGCATTATAATAAATAATCATTACTTGATTTTTAATTATTATATGTTTTAACTATGTTAAATATCCATCATTCATTATTCTTATTTTAATTAATTTTAGTTTATTTATCAATTTTTAGTTAAATTTTATTTGATTCATTTTATTGCGCCATATAAATTTTATTTGATTTGATTCATTTTATTTATGCCATATATAGGTTATTGCAAAGTTATTTAGATTTTATAATTTTTAGATATTTTTTACGATTAAAGAAATAATACAAATACATCAAATATTCAAGGATAAAATTTAATAAAATCTTATTTTTTAAGGTGAGGATGATAGTAGAGTATTAATTAAAACAATAGGATAATTGGCAATATTGAATTTATTAAGGGTAGTTGAAATCCCCTTTGGAAAATTATGTACATTGTTGATGGTGTTTTCAGGCGCTACAACATTTTAAGGCAGCACGACAAGGACAAAAGGGTAAATTCTCTGTCTGGCTGAGATCATCTAGCCGACCCGACCAGTTCATATGAAAACCGACCACTTTGGTTCGGATGACCGAGCACTAGAGATGTCGGCAAGAGCACTCTCAGCATGAAAGATTGTCATGGCCGACCTCATTAAAACCGACCGGACAATGGACCGTGTTCAAGACAACAGCACCCCATTCTTATGGATAAGATAATGAAGATATCCTACTTTCGCAAGGAGAAAGAGTCAGAATCCAAAAGGGAGTACTAAAGAAGAAGGCAATACCGGATCAGGAAACCCTACAAGAAGAGAAGATTGGGTTCAAATAGGATTTCTTAGACAAATAGGAATCTGATTTCTGTATTATTATAAATAGAAGGGTAGAGCATGTGTAAAAGATCATCTAAAAAAATCACAAGAGTGAGAGATTAGAATCATAAGCTCTGATTTGTAAAAGCAAGAAGAGACTCAAGACGTATATTTGAGTAATAAAAGCAACCATCCCGTTCTTGCCCGTGGACGTAGGTCGGATCCCAAAATCCACCGAACCACGTTAAATCACCTTGTCTGATTGGCGTATTTTCTTGTTTTCCGCTAAATTTGCCTTTGGTCCCCCATAACCAAACAAATTCACAGTTGGAGGAGGATTTCCTCTCGGGAGTGATATTCCAATATTACCCTGAGACCAAAATCCACCGTCAACAGTTGGCGCCGTCTGTGGGGAACTTCACAAAAAGCAGTTCACGTGATAAGACAAATGGCGGAGGACGGAAATCACCAATCAGGAGGTCCGGCAATGGACTGGATGAAAAAAATGGAAGATGGCATGAGGTCTATGATGGATCGACTAGAAAGAATGGAAGGAGCAAACAACGAGAAAACTGAAACCGAGACCGGACAGAGGAGGGAAAGAGGGAAAAGAGTAGCAGATGTAAGCGAAGACGAGGGACCCAGAAAGAGAGGCCCCTATGGGATAAGATCTGCGGTGGTAGGAAGATCAGAAGACACATGGGAAGAAGAAGAGGAGGAACAATCACCCGACCCCTCCTCCGACAGTTTTTACAACTCCAAGAGGGAGGATAGAAAGTATAACGAAGACGTACAAGAGACCTCTGAGTTCAAAGAACGCCACGCCCGGGGCGACAGGCGAACAGAAGAACACAAGAGGCGGCACGGGGGCACAACCCGTGAAATAAAATCTTGGTTGAGAAAAGAGATGACCAGATGGGGAGAAGGCCTCAAGATCGGGGCGGGAGACACCCGAGGCGAGGAAGAGGGGTCTCCCCTTACGGAAGAAATAAAGGCAGCACAGTTTCCGAAGCGATTTAACATGTCGACCATGGCACCATACAAAGGCCACTCCGACCCAAAATCCCACATTGAAAACTTTGTCCTCCTGATGGAAGTACAAGGGGTAACGGGCGACGCCATATGCAAAGTATTTCCCTTAACTTTAGGGGGACCGCCATCCTATGGTATAGAAGTCTGGCCCCGAGGAGCATTCAGAGCTTCTCCCAACTTAAGAAGTCGTTTATCCGGCATTTCAAAGGAGCCTGCACCCCTAAAAAAACAATAGGAGAACTAAGGCTCATGAAACAAGGAGACGACGAAACACTGAAAAGCTTCATTGAAAGGTATCACAACACTGTACTCGAGGTCGGAGGGTACGAATCCCAGGAAGCCCTGGAAAGTCTGAAAGGGGCCCTAAGGGTCGGGAAACTATGGACCCACCTGAGGATCCACGAGACACCAGACTACGCTACTGCACTGGAGGTGGCCAGGAAGTACGTCCTACTAGAAAGCGAGGAGAAAGTATCCCGGAGAGGGACAACCGCCAGAGAAAGGGTAACCAGGAGAGAAGACCATCGGCGACCGGAGAGAGAATTCCGGAAGTTCAATCCAAGACCCAGAGAGTTCAAACCAATGGCACAAAAGGATCAAAGCAAAAGGCCCGCAACTCAAGTAAACCATGTGGTCCGAGAGGAAGCGTATATTCCCCTAAGCAAGCCGCCAGGGGAAATCATCATGGAGATACGGGAGAAATGCCTCTTAATAGAGCCCGACCTCAGGAGGTTTCCCCCAGAAAAAAAAGAAAAAGATCCTACTGCCTGCACCACAATCTAAAAGGGCACACAACCGATGAATGCAAGGACCTGCGGGAACAAATGGAGGACCTGGCCCGGAACGGGTACCTGAACAATTACATCGACCACAAGATCATGGCCGCCAGACAAAGGGCAAGGAATCGAGAGGTGAACGTCATCGCAGGAGGGGCAACGCTGGCCGGGGACTCTAACCGGTCGAGAAAGAATTACAGCCGAGCACGGGGGACAGAGGTGCTAAAAACAGAAAAAATCCCAAACCTGCGAGGAAATCGGTCGACACCCATTATGTTCACCGATGAAGACGCCCAGGGGGTAAGTTTCCCCCATGACGACGCACTAATAATCAAAGCAACAATCGGCGGCACAGAAGTGGACAGAATCTTGGTGGACCCCGGGAGCGCAGTAGACATAATTTCCAAAGAAACTTTGGAGAGCCTGGGGGTAGAATGCACAGCTCTAACCAAAGACATCACCACCCCCATGTACGGTTTCGGGGGATCAACGGTCGTCCCGCTGGGAAGAATTCAACTAGCAATGACAATCGGAGCCGCCCCAAAACCCGAACAATCATGATAAACTTCACTGTAGTAGACTGCATGAGCAGTTATCAAGTCATTGTCGGCCGCCCCTTCATGATGAAAACCAAGGCCGCAATGTCCTGTTATTACTTGAAATTGAAGTTCCCCACACGGGAAGGGATCGGGATCATATGCGGAAGCCAGAAGATAGCCCGCAGCTGTTTTGCCACTTACTCGCGAGAGACCCTCTGCGTGGAAAGAGGCACCAAAAAGAGACAGAGAGACGAGGACGACAAGAACACGAGGAAAGACCCTGCTCCTCGGCCCGATAAAGCTGCACGGCTCGGAGCAGCCGAAGAATTAGAAGAAGTAAAGCTATTCGGGCCAAAGAAAAACATAAAAATAGGGGAAGTCTAGACGAGGCCCTAAGAAAAGACTTGTTGGAATGTCTACAAGGGTACCCCGACGTTTTTGCATGGGGACACGATGACATGCCCGGAATCGACCCAAAATTCGTAAGCCATCGCTTAGCAGTGAACCCGTTACACAAACCAGTAAAACAGAAGAGGAGAATATTCAACCAGGAGCGGTGCGGAGCAGTAGCGACCGAGGTGGAAAAATTGCTGAAGCCGGTTTCATCCGGGAAGTAAAATACCCAGAATGGGTGTCCAACGTAGTATTGGTGAAAAAATCTAACGGAAAGTGGAGAATGTGCGTAGATTTCACCGACCTCAACAAAGCATGTCCAAAAGACAGCTTTCCCCTCCCAAATATAGACCAACTGGTAGACACAACAGCCTGCCAAGGGCTGCTAAGCTTCATGGACGCTTTCTCGGGTACAATCAAGTCAAGATGCCCCTACGGACGAGGAGAAGACCACCTTTATCACTGACCAAGGACTGTACTGTTATAAAGTGATGCCTTTCGGATTAAAGAATGCAGGGGCGACTTTCCAGAGACTGGTGAACAAAATCTTCAAACCGCTCATCGGCACAACCATGCTGGTATATGTCGACGACATGATAACAATGTCCGGAGAACCAAGAGACCATGTGGCCGACCTGAAGAAAACTTTCGAACTCCTGAGGAACACAGTTTTAAAGCTCAATCCAGAGAAGTGTGCATTCGGGGTAGCCTCAGGAAAATTTCTGGGCTACATGGTAGTTCACACGAGGTATTGAAGCGAACCCGCAAAAGATACAAGCCGTGCTAGACCTGAAATCACCCCGGACAGTTAAGGAAGTACAAAGCCTTACAGGAAGGATCGCCGCACTCAACAGGTTCATCTCGCGTGCAACCGACAAGTGCCATCCTTTCTTCAAAGTCATCAAAAAAGCTCAAAAAGGGGTCGACTGGACACCTGAGTGTGAAGAGGCCTTCCAGCACACCTAAAACAATATCTGGCACAACCCCATCTCTTAGCCAAACCCCTCCCAGGGGAGACACTGTATCTATACCTGGCCATCTCAAAGCACGCAGTAAGCTCGGCACTGGTACAAGAGACCGACCATGTCCAGAAACTGGTTTACTATGTCAGTAAAGCCCTACTGGACGCAGAGACTCGATACCCCACACACGAACTCATTGCCCTATCCCTGGTCACTGCGGCACGAAAGTTACGACCATACTTTCAGGCACATCCTATCAAGGTATACACGGATTATCCCCTGAGACAAATCTTGCAAAAACCAGAGGCCTCAGGGAGACTAATGAAGTGGTCGTAGAAATAAGCGAGCACGACATCTCCTACCTCCCGAGAACAGCAATAAAAGGGCAGGCCTTAGCAGACTTCATAGCAGAGCTCACGGAACCACAGGTCCTGGCCGTGGAAGAAGACAGGTGGGAAATGTCTGTGGACGGATCCGCAAGCTCACACGGCTACGGAGCGGGGTAGCACTAAAAAGTGAACAAGGAGAAGAGATACTGCTCGCCCTCAAATTCGCCTTCAAAACTACAAACAACGAAGCAGAGTACGAGGCAATACTAGCCGGACTAAGGCTATGTACGGTAGTAGGGGTCCACAACGTAGTGATCAGGAGTGATTCTCAGCTAGCAATACAACAGCTGAAAGGGGACTTTCAAGCCAGAGAGCCGGCCATGGTAGCTTACCTAGCCGAAGTAAAGAGATGGGTGGAGAAAGTGGGAAACGTACGTTTCGAACAGGTCGGACGAGAAGATAACTGCGAAGCAGATTCCCTAGCCCGACTCGCCTCTTCAATGAAGACAGAAAACCCCAGGGTAATCCCTCTTATATACCTCCGAGAAAGAAGCATAGGAGAGACAGAGGTGGATGTACTAGAAGAAGAAGGCGAAGATTCATGGATGCAGCCAATCAGGAGATATCTGGAAACAGGAGAAACCCCTAAAGATAAAAAGGAGGCCAGGAAGCTAAAGTTCAAGAGCACCAAGTTTTCCCTGATTGAAGGAGTACTCTACCGAAGAGGATACACCGTACCCCTCCTAAGATGCTTAGCACCAGAAGAAGCAGACTACGTGCTCAGGGAGATTCACGCAGGCATCTGCGGAAGCCACGCCGGGGGAAGATCAATCGCCTTCAAAGCCTTGAGGCAAGGGTTTTACTGGCCAACCATGCACCAAGATGGCGTGAGGATAGCACGGAAATGCGAAGGTTGCCAGAAAAATGCCAACCTCTACCATCAGCCGGCAGAGCAGCTGACCACCATATCCAGCCCCTGGCCCTTCGCACAGTGGGGGCTAGACATCATAGGGCCGATGCCGAAAGGACGAGGTCAGGCAAAATATGCAATCGTGGCCATATACTACTTTACCAAATGGGTAGAGGCAGAGCCCTTGTCCACCATCTCAGAAAAGAAGGCCACAGAATTCCTGAAAAGAAATATAATCTGTCGGTTCGGAATCCCCCAAGCAATCATCACCGACAACGGAAAGCAATTCGACAGCAGGGGATTCAGGAAACTTTGTGAAGACCTCCAGATAACTTTGAAATTCACCTCGCCAGCCCATCCCAAGTCAAACGGTCAGGTTGAAGCCACCAAAAAACCATCAAGTCAAACCTGAAAGCTCGACTCGGATCAAGCAAGAGCCTGTGGGTCGAGGAGCTACCAGAAGTACTGTGGGCACACCGGACGACCTTCAAAGATTCAACCGGAGAGACACCCTTCTCCATATCATACGGATGTGAGGCCGTCATCCCAGCAGAGATCGGAATATCAACCCCCACAGGGTCCGCCACTTCGAGAACGAGCGGAACGAAGAACTTATCAAAAACCACCTCGACCTGATGAAGAAAGAAGAGAACAGTCAGCAGTAAGAGCAGCAATCTACCAAAGGAGAATGGCCCGCTTCTACAATAGGAGAGTTCGGACCCGCTCCTTTCTAACAGGCGATCTAGTGCTAAGGAAAGTGACTCTGAACACCCGACGACCAGAAGAAGGGTCGTTAGGGGCCAAGTGGGAAGGACCCTACAAAATCACCGAGGCAGTAAGACCAGGGGCCTACATCCTAGAACATCTGGACGTCACGAGGTTGAAGAAACCATGGAACGCCGAAATGTTAAGAAAGTACTTCCCGTAAAAATCAACTTTCCTTTCTTCTATTTTCCTTTTTTTTTTTTTTTGCAGAAACCGGGCAAAACAATGAACCGGAACAACTGTTGTAAAGAGGGCAGCACGCCCCCAAGCATGAATAAAAATTCATTTTCTGGCAAAACCCTTTGAAAAAGCGAAAACAACCACCACCGAATCTACCTTTGGACTGGGGACGTAACATTCCCCCAGGACCAAGTGATTCTTACAGATCGGGGTCGGGCGATGTCCCACCGAGTCTGCCTTTGGATTGGGGACGTAACATTCCCCCAGGACCAAGTGATTCTTACAGATCGGGGTCGGGCAATGTCCCACCGAGTCTGCCTTTGGACTGGGGACATAACATTCCCCCAGGACCAAGCGATTCTTACAGATCGGGGTCGGACGATGTCCCACCGAGTCTGCCTTTGGACTGGGGACGTAACATTCCCCCGGGTCCAAGCGATTCTTACAGATCGGGGTCGGGCGATGTCCCACCAAGTCCTCCCTTTGGAGTGGGGACGTAACATTCCCCCAGGACCAAGTGATTCTTACAGATCGGGGTCGGGCGATGTCCCACCGAGTCTGCCTTTGGACTGGGGACGTAACATTCCCCCAGGACCAAGTGATTCTTACAGATCGGGGTCGGGCGATGTCCCACCGAGTCTGCCTTTGGACTGGGGACGTAACATTCCCCCAGGACCAAGTGATTCTTACAGATCGGGGTCGGGCGATGTCCCACCGAGACTGCCTTTGGACTGGGGACGTAACATTCCCCAGGACCAAGTGATTCTTACAGATCGGGGTCGGGCGATGTCCCACCGAGTCTGCCTTTGGACTGGGGACGTAACATTCCCCAGGACCAAATGATTCTTACAGATCGGGGTCGGGCGATGTCCACCGAGTCTGCCTTTGGACTGGGGACGTAACATTCCCCCAGGACCAAGTGATTCTTACAGATCGGGGTCGGGCGATGTCCCACCGAGTCGGCCTTTGGACTTGGGACGTAACATTCCCCCATGACCAAGTGATTCTCACAGATCGGGGTCGGGCGATGTCCCACCGAGTCTGCCTTTGGACTGGGGACGTAACATTCCCCCAGGACCAAGTAATCCACTCAGCTCGGGGTCGGGTTACGTCCCACCGAGTCAAACTCTTTCGGTTTGGGGAGGTGACATGCCCCCAGAACCCAAGTCTTTCACTCAGCTCGGGGTCGGGTTGCGACCCACCGAGTCAAACTCCTTCGATTTGGGGAGGAAACATTCCCCCAGAATCGAAGACCATTACCCAGCTCGGGGTCAGGTTATACCCCTCCGGTTCATGATGACCTCTGAAGGGTCTCATATTGTTCGGACAACAAAAAAAAAGAGGAGGAAAAATAAATAGACATAAACATACTTGTATATAAGATTATAATGTTATTACACAAAGCTAAAGTGTACATAGGGCCCCGTAGGGTTACCCTTTTTTCATTCAGCCCGCGCAGGGGCATGAATTTCTTCCTCAGATGGTTCAGGTGGCGGGAGAAGCGGCTCGGCATCAGGAGGAGGGACTATGGCTTCAACCTCGACACCAGGGCAGACCTCTACCTCAGGGACGGGAGGAGGAATCTCAGGCAGTTCTCGCCGGCGGCCGGAGCCTCAGGACGCTCTTCGCAAGAAACCTCGGAAGCCGGAACAACCGAGATAGGGGCGGGATCCATCACCTCCTCAGGTAGGGAAGGGAGCCACTTCCGAAATTCCTCCTCGGAATATCCCCCTTGCAATAACTGATGGCCGCACGGATGGGGTCCATATTCAAATCTGGCAACACCATCGGTATCAGCTTAGCACAGTCACCAACCCCCTCTAGGCGGATAGCCTCCTTCTCGGCCTCAAGCTCACTCTCCCTCTTCTCAAGCTCGATCTCTCTCTCCTCGAGATCAACCTCCCTATCTTCGAGCTCGGTCTTCTTCCTCTCAAGACTATCTCGGGCCCGTGCAACCTCCTCCTCTTTGTCCTTCAACTTGACCTCAGCACTTGCTACCTTCCCTTTCAAAACACCAATCTCAGATTGGGTGGCCTTCAAATCCTCCCGGGCAGTATCAGCAAGCTTTCGCTCCAGTGAGGCAGCAGCCTTAAGAGCCTTGTTCGTTTTGAAGTTCTCAATGTCGGCCAACTAAAGGTTCTCTATCGTCCCCTCCCGGTCGGCCAGTTTTGCCTCCACCTCGGAGAGACGATTTTGAAGCCTCTGGGCCTGACCACCCTCGGACAGCAAAGTCAGAAGAAGACCCTTATTCTTGGCCATAAGGTAGTTGGCCTGCACACAAAAAAGGAGAAATGAGTCAATACATAAAACACAAAGAACCAAGACCCAAAAACCGAGAAGGGAAGTGAAAATACCTTCGCCATCTGAGAACTCATCTCAGCCACAACACCTTCAGGAGATACATCCTCATACCTCGAGACCTCCTCAGGAGGAATCACCTCGGCCAATTCATTGAAGGCCGGCACTAAATGAGAAGTGGCCTCCCGGATGTTTTCCCCCAAGTCATCCACCCCGAGGACCACAGGGCCCTTCCATTTTTTGGAGGAGCCTTCAGAGGACTTCCTCCCCCTACGGACATCCTTCCTCTTAACCGGAGCAGTTTCTTCCTCCTCCTCTTGGACCAGCTCGGTCTCATCGGCCCCAAATGGACGCCTCCTCTTCCTAAGAGGCTTTGGCGGACTGGTAAGACGAGCGAACCCCGATGATTGTGCACCAGGAGAAGAGAGACTCCGAGCAGCAGGCTGGACATCTCCTTGAGACGCCCGCTCACCCTAGCAGTGTCAGGCTGTGCCCGGGAAGTTCCAACATCAGCACGGCCGGCTTTCTTCATGGTACCGGCCAACTTCTCAAGAAACTTAGGCCTCTTCGACATGCCTACAAAAAAAAGGAAAAGAGAGAAGGAGATCGGGGACCGAGCATATAACAAAGATATCAAAACATGATGAAACAAACAAGGAAGACAGAACAAACAGCAAGACATCTACCTATCCGACCCGAGACATCCGTGGGAACAGCCCGAATAAGGCTAGACTCAACAAAAGCCGCATCATTTACCAGCTCCCTCCAGTGGGCAGTATAATTCCGAGCCCAGGATACCCGCCTCCGAACCTGACGAGAAACCTTGGGAGCATCTCGCCAACAAGCTGGGAGGAACCAGAGAAGTTAAAAACCTCAAGAGACTAAAGAACAGGAACATAGAAAGAGTGAAGGGACATTAGACTCCTAACCTCCAGCCCTGAAAATATCCGGCACCAAGGTCTCCCCTTCATCTGAAAACAGGACCGTCCCCAATCCCCGGTAGCCCAAAACCAGAGATCCTTGAAGTTCTTATTGGAATCAGGGAGCTTCTGGACGATGTTCATAGAGCTGTTGTAAGCAGAAAGATAATACCAACCATGATGAGCTTTTGGGTTGGCCTTCAGGCGATACACCCTCTTCACCTCTTCAAAAGAGGGCTCCCCGAGCCCTGCCCGATGCCAAGCTGCGTACAGCCCGGCCAAAATTCTCCAACTATTCAGACTCAGCTGACAAGGGGCGATTTCCATCTCAGCCAACATCCAAGTGAAATAAGGCTGGATCGGCAACCGTAGCCCGCACTCAAAGAGATAGGAAGGAGTGCTACCGAGCCTTCGTCAGGTTGGCTGGCACGATCCATAGCGCCGGAACTTCAAGGGCGATGTCTATCGGAATATTATACCACTGACGGAGAAGAGCGAGATCATCCTCGGTTATCTTGGAGGGACGGTTCATATCCAGAGCCGACGACCCAAGTTCACCAGGCTCTGGGTCCTTCCGAGGAACTCTCTGGTGGTAGGAATCATTTTCAATCTCAGAAGAAGTAGGGGTAGTGTCAAGGTCTTCTACACTAGGTGCCCTGAGCCCGAGGAAAGCTCTTCGGCAGGGGGAGTTGAAATCTTGGCAGGCCTTTCGGAGGGAGAACTATTGTCAGACATCCCTGACACCCAGAAAAATAGAGAAGGGAGGAGAATCAGTCTACGAGGAGCTACCCACGGTGTCTATGCTAAACTAGATTGGGAGTCTCTAAAAAGTGCCCTAAAGCAAGAACCAGCAAAAACCACAAGTCTCTCCCTAAGCAAAATAAACAAACAGAAACACTGCATAAAGAAAAAGAGGAGAGGTCGCTCAGAAGACTTACTTGTTCTTCTAAAAAACAGGAGGTCGTGCAGTACGGTAATGCCCGCTCCTTATGCTCACAACAGAGAACGAAGCCCGCAGTTGAAATCCGAGATGCAGATATGAGCAAATCAACCGAGATACTTGCAGAGAGGAAGGAGAAATTGCCGAAAAAGATGGAACAGTAGAAGCCTCCCCTTCTTATAGTCGTGACCAGGACGCTCGTGACCATTGGATCTAAAGGAAGAGCCCGGATGAACGCCAAGTGTCGGCCACAAAAAGGGCCTCCCAAGTTCAAACAGACGGCTGAGATCAGCCCACTGTGAAAACGCCTCTGCACGGTCGATTCGTCCCCTCTTTTGGCGGGAACCCGGCAGATGCTTGACAAGTGTCGAACACTAGAAGAAACCCTAAAGTTGATTTGACAGGCATTTAAGAAGACACGACGGTTGTGCGTCTCAAGGAAAGATGATTGGAACGGCAAGAAAAATTCCTTTTTTGCATCCTGGGACGACTACCAGCGAAGACAATCAGCACACCCTCTTCATATAGTTCCCGACACCAACTCACATACTTGCTGGAACCGAGAACTAGGGGACAGATATTGATGGTGTTTTCAGGCGCTACAACATTTAAGGCAGCACGACAAGGACAAAAGGGTAAATTCTCTGTCTGGCTGAGATCATCTAGCCGACCCGACCAGTTCATGTGAAAACCGACCACTTTGGTTCGGATGACCGAGCACTAGAGATGTCGGCAAGAGCACTCTCAGCATGAAAGATTGTCATGGCCGACCTCATTAAAACCGACCGGACAATGGACCGTGTTCAAGACAACATCACCCCATTCTTATGGATAAGATAAGGAAGATATCCTACTTTCGCAAGGAGAAAGAGTCAGAATCCAAAAGGGAGTACTAAAGAAGAAGGCAATACCGGATCAGGAAACCCTACAAGAAGAGAAGATTGGGTTCAAATAGGATTTCTTAGACAAATAGGAATCTGATTTCTGTATTATTATAAATAGAAGGGTAGAGCATGTGTAAAAGATCATCTAAAAAAACCATCACAAGAGTGAGAGATTAGAATCATTAAGCTCTAATTTGTAAAAGCAAAGAAGAGACTCAAGACGTATATTTGAGTAATAAAAGCACCATCCCGTTCTTGCCCGTGGACGTAGGTCGGATCCCAAAATCCACCGAACCACGTTAAATCACATTGTCTGATTGGCGTATTTTCTTATTTTCCGCTAAATTTGCCTTTGGTCCCCCATAACCAAACAAATTCACAGTTGGAGGAGGATTTCCTCGGGAGTGATATTCCAATATTACCCTGATAAAATTTTCAAGGATAAAATTTTAATAAAATCTTATTTTTTAAGGTGAGGATGATAGTAGAGTATTATTAAAACAATTGGGGATAAATTGCAATTATTGAATTTAGTAAGGGTATTTGACAATCTCCCTTTGGAAAATTATATGTACATAAAATAATAGTCTCGAAATAAACGGTAATAACAGAAAACAATACCAATGTAAATAATTAAGCGGTTACCGTTGAACGGTCCTAATTAAGCAGCTTCTTTCCTTATTCAAATATTGAAATAGTCAACGTATTACATTATCGTTGTCTTATTTTAATCGCATTAACGTGCCTTCATCAAATTTTGGACCTTAATCTTATTCTTAAAAAAGGAATCCAAATAATAGTTTGAAATTAATTACACAAAATTGTTGGATATCTTTGGTCTATTTCGACGCCCATACAGCTGATAAATAATTTTTTTTTTTTTTTAAAAAAATGAATTATGCAAAAACAAATTGATTAAATATTTTTTTTTTCAAAATATGAATTATGCACAAATAAATTGATATTGTTTTGCTCCCATCAATGCCGTGGCGAAGTAGGTAGCGGTAGCCGGCCGAAGACTCTTGAAAGAGGTGAATGTCAAAAGTTTTATTAAGGTTATTCTTGCTTTCTTTTTGATTTTGATTATTATATTAGATAATACAATTTAAATATTTTTCTGCTGAAATGGGTAGCTACATAAGTCATTTGACTTTATTATACTCTATCATGTATCATTAATTTCAATAAAATATAAATTTCTATATATGTCAACTTTATTATTACATCGACTCGATTGATATATATGAGTCTATGACAATAGTATTTGCTCTTATTTTTTTACTATGGTACTTAAAGGTTGTATATGTATAAAACATACAATTCCAAGGGGTTGCTTCAGTGATAAAGGCTTTGGGCTTGAGTGGTTTGCTCCCTCTCAGGTTCAAGTTCGAATCCCACTAGATGCATTTCCTTGGGGCCATGCCCCCTGGTGTGAAAAGCCAGCGACTTACCCTGATATGTGTTGGGAAACTTCTGATGGCACGGGTACAGGTCCCGGGGATTAGTCGAGGTGCGATAAGCTGGCCCGTACACCCCGATTATCCAAAAAAAAAAAATATATAAAACATACATTTTTTTTTTGAATTTCTTATTTTATATATATAAACAAAAACCAATATTAAATATATAAATTTTTACACCCATTAAAAAAAAAACCCTAAAATCTTCATATCTCAACGGTGAAATGAGGAGGTGATGACCGACCAACTCAATTAAAGAGTCATTGTTGGGTATTTGCCCAGATTCATTGTCAGACTCAGAGATGTGGGTGGGTAGATGGCATACAGATAGATGAAATTTGAAATGAAGCATAATGAATAAATAATAATAGAATACAAATTAAGACAGATTCAAATTAATTAGTGAATCCCAAGACACAGACAGCTAAGGCTTCAGGGCAATGGCGATCAATCAGACCTCTAAATTTTGACTGACAGCACATTTTCATATGCATATATATATATATATATATATATATATATATATATATATATATATATATATATATATATATATATAATTCCAAAATCCCGGCGTTGTCCACACGATATGCACCAGCACTGCACATACAGATTAATGTTAAATTCAGTTCAACGTTTTTACGCTTCCTTCCTTCCTGTTATTTATTTATTATAGACTTGCTTCTTGAAATGTGCATCGTTTTTTGATTTATTAGTTTTTATTTATCTTTCAAGCAAATCTACATTTAATTTATAAATATTAGGGTTGGTAATTTGTGATCTCACCTGTTAGCGAGATTAAATTAGTGAGTTGAGAGTTACCATGAGATGACATTATGACCAAGAATGATGATACATCTACAATAGCTGTACCAATAATTTTGTATTAGTTTAGTTGAAAGTTTATATGATATGAATGGATTGCTTACAAAGTAAAAACAATTATGAAAATAATTGTGTGCGTCGTTATATTATCCAACAAATTCATTTATGCCACGTAATTAATTAATTTTTTTTTTTTTAAATCTCGAATGTCTCAGGCTCTTACAAGAAACGTACTCTCTGAATTCGAACCCCGGACCTCAAGGTGAGATCCTGAGCCCTACACCACCAAACCACGCCCCTTGGGGACGCCACATAATTAAGTTGCTAACTCAAATTATACAAACAGCAATACCCGGCCACGTTCCGGTTCGAAACCGAAATTGAACAGGAATCGAACCTGATGGAACCGTAAGGTTACAGTCTCATCCGGTTCTGGTTCCAAAATCGAAACTGAACCGAACCCCATTGGTTCGATTACGGTTCTACATAATTTGAAACTGTAACCTTAAAGTTCGGTCTGGTTCCAATTCAGTCCAGTTCGGAACCGAAACCAAACTATTTTCTTTTTTTTTTCCTCAAAAAATAAAGGTCTGAACCGGAACCGAACCGATTTTTTCCAATTCGATCCGATTCTACGGTTCCAAAAAATTTGAATCGTAACCGAACCGTGGCAGCTGCAGTATTGTTGTATTATTTATGTTACATATTTGTTGTATATGATTTGATTAGCTATTTGCGCAGATGTTTATAGGATATGATTTGATTAACTATTTGAGCTGTCATGCAGTTCCTGAAAGTATTTAAGTTGTTATAGATTAAAATTAGAATTAATTATTATCATATATAATTATATTTATTTAGTTTCCTTACTTTACCTCATAAAATACCTACGTAAATTTTCATTCTAATTATACTTGGATATCTTATCTAAACAATAATAATATGTGTCTAAATGATATTAGTGAATCGTTTAGTGTTAGTTTGATGGCCTTATAAGTTAATTTAAATTTTTAGTGTAATACTTATGTTGACGGCTGATTTTGGTCTCAGGGCAATATGAGAATATTACTCCCGAGACAATCCTCCCTCAATAGTGAATTTGTTTGGTTATGGGGGACCAAAAACAAACTTAGCAAAAGACAAATAATACGCCAATCGACAAGGAGATTTAACGTGGTTCGGCGGATCTTGGTCCGACCTACGTCCACGGGCACAAAAAGGATGATACTTTTATTACTCAAACACGCTTCTCGGCTCTGCTTCTGGTTTTTTTTCAAGTCTGATGGTAATGATTCTGATCTTCATCTTTCCTACACTCACTCTACCCTCCTATTTATAATGGTGAAGAAATCAGATTCCTATTTGTACAAGAATTCCCAGTTGGAGATGGTTTCCTTTTCCTATCAGGATTCCTACTTTTAAAACTACATTCACTTCTTTTATCCTTTTAGGATACTGACTCATCAGTTCTCTTTATGAAAATAGGATAACTTATTATCTTATCTTGTATGGATAGAATGCCTTATCTTCCCGAACATGTCTTGCCCTATGCTCGGTTTTCACGAGGTCGGTCTTCATGTGGTCGGTCATAATAGTCTTTTGTACTGAGAATGCTGCTGTCGACCTTTTTTACCCATGTCGTGCTGCTTAAATAACATAGTGCCTGAAAACACCATCAACATCTGTCCCCTAGTTCTCGGTTCCAACGAGTATGCAAGTTGGTGCCGGGAACTATATAAAGATGGTGTGCTGATCGCCTTGCTGGTGGTCGCTCCAGAAATCACAGAGAAATTGCCTTCGCCATCAACTAAGTCTTCTGTTTCTATCTTCATATCCTCGGTTATTGGAGATGCTGACCCTATTCAGAACGATTCTCCACCTTAAAGCAAATTGCTTACTTGGGTCGTTCCATCAGGAGATGAAGTTCCTCTTGTTGTCCAAACTAAGAATGACTCATCCTCTGTAATATATGTACCAGAGATTTAGAGGTCCTGACCCATGACTGATCCAATCTCGATTGTGAGGAGAAAATTTTGCCTCTGAGCTAACGATGATGTGCTCGGTGGCATGTGATCCTGTCTCGAGCTGTGAGAGATGCTCGGACCTGGGGGAATGTTACGTCCCCAGTCCAAATGACTGACTCGGTGGGATGCAACCCGACCCCGAATAAAGAGAGGCACTTGGACCTGGGGGAATGTTACGTCCCCAGTCCGAAGGGCTGACTCGGTGGGACGTACCCCGACCCCGAGCTGAGAAAGGCACTTGGACCTGGGGGAATATTACGTCCCCAGTCCAAAGAGGTAGACTCGGTGGGACGTAACCCGACCCCGAGTGAAGAGAGGCACTTGGACCTGGGGGAATGTTACGTCTCCAGTCCGAAGGGCTGATTCGGTGGGACGTAACCCGACCCCGAATGAAGAGAGGCATTTGGACCTGGGGGAATGTTACGTCTCCAGTCCGAAGGGTTGATTCGGTGGGACGTAATCCGACCCCGAATGAAGAGAGGCACTTGGACCTGGGGGAATGTTACGTCCCCAGTCCGAAGGGCTGACTCGGTGGGACGTACCCCGAGCTGAGAAAGGCACTTGGACCTGGGGGAATGTTACGTCCCCAGTCCAAAGAGGTAGACTCGGTGGGACGTAACCCGACCCCGAGTCGAATAACTAAGTGGCCTCGGCGGAACGAAATCCAGCCCCTAGCCGAATAATCAAGTGGCCTCGGCGGAACGAATCCAGCCCGAGCCGATTAACCAAGTGGCCTCGGCGGAACGAATCCAGCCCCCAACCGATTAACCAAATGGCCTCGACGGAACGAATCCAACCCCGAGCCGATTAATCAAGTGGCCTCGGCGGAACGAATCCAGCCCCGAGCCGATTAATCAAGTGGCCTCGGCGGAACGAATCCAGCCCCGAGCCGATTAATTAGGTGGGACTTATTCAGAAGGGAAGTGAATCAACCTTTTGAAGCCCTACTGAGTCTGGCACTGGTGTCCCCCTACCAGACCAATGGAAAACGAAAACAAAACTTTGAAAAAATAAAATTAAAGGGCGGGGGCGACTTAGCGCTTGTCCCAAAATAAAACGTTTCGTAAGTATAAACAACAACACAGATGCCTCAAAGCAGCGTCCTGCCCGAGGTCTCCAAAACACAATTCTGAATCTTTCAATTCAGTGTCCCGGCGAACCAGGATTTGGATCAGAGAGCGTTTTAAAATGGTAAGGGCACATCCTCTATACGTCAGGTCACTGTGGAGCCTGTGTATTTGTGCGAGGGCTCCTCCTTACCGCGTTGGAGCAGGCACACGCCACAGGGGCACAACGCCTCCCCGTGCTGCGCCTCTCTTGGATCCAAATGATGAATGGATCAAAGAGTGTCCGGGATACTAAGGGCACATTCCTCCTTAGGTCCGGCATCACTGGAGCTAGCAATCGTCACGGGGGCATCATCTCTCCCCGTGCTATGCTTTCTCACGGATCCATTACATCGGGTAAGTGAGGATCAGAGAGTGTTTCGAAACATTAAGGGCATATTCCTCCTTATGTTCGGTAACACTGGAGCAAGCAATCGCCACGGGGGTATCATCCCTCCCCGTGCTATGCTTCTCACGGATCCTATGCACCGAGTATGTCCCTGAATATTCTGAGGACCCCGAGCTAAAGAGACATTTGGTTCTGGGGGAATGTTCCATCCCCAGGCCAATAAGCACGACTCGGTGGGACGTAACCCGACCCCTGAGTCGAATAGTATAGCAGTCTCGGCGGAACGAGATCCAGCCCCGAGCCGATGTTGAAGGGGCCTCGGCGGAACGCACTCCAGCCCCGAGCCGATTGTTGAAGGGGCCTCGGCGCCAACTGTCCTCTGTAATGGGCGTTGAGTATGTCCCCCGTGCGAAGATGTCCGGATACTCTTTTAGACATTCTAGTTGGCTCTGTCTCAGGGTCTTGTCCAAGCCTCCCCCTATCTTTATGTTTTTTCCCGGTCCGAAGAGTTCTATCCCTTCTAATTCCTCAGCCGCCGCTAGCCGGGCTATTCTGTTTGGCCGAGGACTAGGATCTCTACTGGCTTTTCCTCCGTCTTCATTCCTCTGCCGTTTTTTGGTACCCTCCTCAATGCAGAGGGTTTCTCGTGAGAGAGTTGCAAAGCAGCTGCGGGCTGCCTTCTGACTTCCGCATGCGATCCCGATCCCTTCCCGGGTGGGGAATTTCAGTTTCAAGTGATAGCAAGACATTGCGGCCTTTGTCTTCATCATGAAAGGCCGACCAACGATGACTTGGTAGCTGTTCATGCAGTCTACTACGGTGAAATTTATCATGATTGTCCGAGTTCGGGGATGAAGACCGATTGTTACTGCTAACTGTATCCTCCCTAACGGGACGACCGTTGAGCCCCGAAGCCATATAAGGGGGTGCTATCGTTGGTCAGAGCCGCCTACTCTACTTCAAGGCTGTCCAGGGCCTCTTTGGAGATTATGTCTACCGCACTCCCGGGGTCCACCAGGATTCTGTTCACCTCGAAGCTTACCCATTGGGCGTCCTCGTCGGTGAACATTATTGGCACCGACCGCCCACTTTGTAATCCCGGGGCCTGTTTTGTTTCTAGCACGTCTGTCCCCCGAGCTCTGCTATAGTTTTTTCTCGACCGATTAGAATCTCCGGCCAGGGTTTTCCCTCCTGCGATGATATTTATCTGTCGGTCATGCGCCCTCTGCCTAGCCGTCATGACTTCATGGTCAATAAATTTGTTTAAATATCCATTCCTCGCCAGGTCTTCCATCTGTTCCCGCAAATC